>AWOL01S0032766.1:22336-51824 GCA_000715115.1 Nicotiana otophora
GGGGGGGGGGGGGTAGGGGTACCTAACCCTGTTCCTTTGGCAGTACGCATGCCTCCACATGGTGGTGGGGATGCCATTGTTGCAGAAGATGAAAGCTTTCCTACGGTGGATGAAATAATTACCCATAACGAGAAGGCTAGAACTGACTTCTCAAAGCTGCCCGAGGATGATCCTGAGGCCTTAGAGTCTGAGATGGATGTGGCTGCCCTTGTAAATTTCAGGGCAAAGTTCAAAACTCCAGTCCACGTCGACCTGGTCTCGGCTGGACGCGATGTGGTGCAGATTCATTGCCCTGGATACTGCGCGTTCTACACATATCCATTCTACGTGGGTTACTATTTTACCATTCTCCCATTGGTAGAGGAATATTTGCCGCTACTACGGTGTCTGCCTCACTCGGCTTTCTCGTTATATCTACAAGCTCATCCTCATGCTGACGAAGTATACGGAATTGGCTAGCCACGGGGTCTCTCTTCGCTACCTGATACACCTCTTCACGCCGAGTTTCCATAGAGAGACGATATTGCACCTTCATCACCGTGGAGGAAAAATCTTGGTAGTGAAGATGGACGATAAAGCAAATCGTCGATTCTGGTTTAATTACTTCTACTTCAAGACTGAGGAAGTGGCGGCGAATGCCAATGTATTTCCTGAGGCGTGAAATTATGCCCGTAAGTATTTTTACTAAGTGCTCATTTTGCTCGTTATGGTCATAGTCTAACCATTCTGTCTTCCTCTCATTCAACCGAGATCGAGCCCCCTCGTTTGGTTGCAGATATTCACAATTGGGTTAGCCAGGTCTTGCCTCACACAGTGGGGATTCATGGGTGGTCGTCCTTTTTCCAGAAGTTCGGGCCCAAGCTTTCAGCGACCGGTGAGTTTGGCTGTCCGTACTCATATATAGTGACTTTTTACATATGTCGTCCTGACATTGTGGTCTCGTGTTTGTCATGACTTTAAGAGTTGACGTTCTAATCTCTTTTGTAGGACCAGGATCTTCGAGGAGGCAGAAAGTTCCTGCTCCAGCATTCTATAAGAGGAAGGCCGTTTATGTTTCAGCTGCTATGGTGAAACCTGCTCGGTCGTCGACTACTGCGGAGGGTGTTTCCACTTCCCCTCTGCATCATCTAATTGACGAGGATGATGAGGAAGGATCATCGCCGAATGATGATAATATGCTCTCCCGCAATAGGCGATCCGTCGGTATCGACAAGGGAGGTTTCCGCGTGGGGAGTTCGGTGATAGAGGGCTTTATCATCAGAGAAACGGCGACCATAGATATCGGAGTTGATGCTGATCTACTGTCCACGAATCCGCTGTTGTCAGGGGCCAAGGAATGTACGTTTCTCCCTAAGGTCGAAACGGGTTTTGAAGGGTCGTCGGAGCGAGTCCCTGATGCATTACAATGGGGTGAGACGTCGACCTCGTTACCGGCCGAGGAGCATTCCTCTCGGGTCTATACCAAGGGCAAAAGTGTTGCCGAATATGATTATGAGACGGGCTCCGATATGGACGCCAAGGAGGTTAGGATCATGGGGAAGGACTTACCTGGCTTGAGGTGAGGTTGGAGGGGAGCGCGCGGACTATTGCGATCCCTCTGGACCGGGATCTATTAGTTGACACGGAGAACGTGGTCCCTTCTCTTGGTCCACTCTGTTCCGATATGGAGGGTAAGACCCTCGAGAAGCTGAAGGATTCTACTTTGTCGAAGAGCATAGCCGGCCTTGCTCTTAGGGTAAGTTTGGTATTCTGTTTCCATATTTGTTTTTCATGTCGACTCTGACTTTGTTCTTACCCGCTCTGGCTTACTTTTTAGACCGTGATCTTGGAGATTGAAAGTTCAGCCAAGAGGAGAGGCGTAAGGCCATCTTCAAAAAGATGGAGCAAGCACATCGCGAATATTGTGATAAGCACTGTGAACTTTGCCGGCGACTTGGTGGCAGTAGCAACTTCTGGGACCTCCAAAACGAGCTAAAGGAGAAGGATGACGAATTAGTGAAGGTCATCGAAAAATGTAGCGAGCTTAAGGGGGCGTTGAAGGACAAAGAGGAGGAGCTCGAGGTGAGTAGGGGGGTCGAGGCCTAATGCGCTGACCTTCAGGCCCAAGTGGTCTCCTTGCGTGCCGAGCTGGAGGAGTGTCAACTTCAAGCGACCATTTTGAGTGGCGAGGTCTCCGAGTAGGTAGCAGGTCTGGAGAAGGCGGAGTCGGCCCAGTTATCAGCTGCGCGTAAAGCGACGACTTTAAAGGACACAATCTGTGTTATCCATTCTGAACGGGATTGCGCCCTGGAGACGGCTAGGCTGAGAGAGAAGCGGCTTAATGAGCGGATTGGGGATTTAGAAAAAGATGTTGCGGACCTTAGTGATCGAATTGTTGCCCTCGAGGCCAAAAAGGCACAGTTACTGGCGCATCCATCCTCATCATGCACTTCTGCTTTTCCTGATGTTCTTCGGGATCTGTATGAGGAATTGATTCACGCCGAGGCCTAGGTGGATATATTCAGGGATCTGATGGGGACGGGGGTTGTTTCACAAGCCGACTAAGATAATGCACGTGCTAAGGCACTTGAAGCTCGATTTTCTTATGGCTATGACCCCGCTACACCACAAGTTGGTGATGATGAGGAAGATGTGGAAGGGATTGAGCAGGATGCCTGGCACGAAAATAAGTATCCCGACGGCGACGGCGATGATGGAGAGACAGGTGGAGATGGTGTTGCTGAGTTAGGTAGCACGTAGTTGCTTTTCTTTCTCCTGCTTGTAATTCTTGTACATACTTTTGCTGGCATCTGCTTCAGCCTCTCTAAGGAATATATTTGAAGTATGAAATGTTGTTTTCTCTATTTCGTATCTAATTCTTTTCTTTCTTTTCGGGCTTGCACGCTTCTTTCTTTTGTTTTGTCATTTCAATCATAAAAATTTGGTTTTGGTTATGGCTGGGGATTAGTAGGTATTAATTCAAACGAGGTCAAATGCAACCTGTATTGAGTTGATTCGAGCGAGGTCGAATGTGAGTTGATTCGAGCAAGGTCGAATGTGAGTTAATTCGAACGAGGTCTAATGTGAGTTAATTCGAGCGAGGTTGAATGTGAGTTAATTCGAACAAGGTCGAATGTTAGTTAATTCGAACGAGGTCGAATGAGAGTTAATTAAAATGAGGTCGAATGTGAGTTGATTCGAACGAGGTAGAATGCGAATTAATTCGAACAAATTCGAATGTGAGTTAATTCGAACGTGGTCGAATGTTAGTTAATTCGAATGAGGTCGAATGGGAGTTAATTCGAACGAGGTCGAATGTTATTTACTTAATTTTGGTCGGGAGCCGGGTAGATACTGAGGTAATGTTGTTCTGGCGAAAACATAGGCGAACTTCATACATTTGTGTTTTGCTCATATACTTGGAGAGATTTTAGATGTTTTTCCGGCTGGCATTCCAGTCCCAGTCTATCTAGTCCCTTCATTAGATGACCTGGAGACGTGTTGAGAGGTTGGGCAATGAACTGACCATCTGGTGTCTCTTTCCATTCGTATTTCGACTTGAAGTGCCCCCTTTGTCGCCTCGTTAAAAACCTCCTTGAGAAAACCCAATTGGAAAAAACCTCAAGTGAGGGAAAAAGAGTACGACGTGGAGGATGTTTTTTCTTAAAAGTTGAAGTACCTGAGGTGGGCGACGTTCCAGTTGTTTGGTAGTAGTTTTCCTTCCATTGTTTCTAGTTGAAATGAACCTTTATTTGTTATTTCCGTGATTTTGTACGGGCCGTCCCAATTAATCCCTAGTTTGCCTTTCCGTAGGTCTTTACTTGCTTGTGTTTTGGCCTTGAGCACGTAGTCCCCGACTTTGAGTGGTTTGATCTTGGCCTTTTTGTTATAATAGCATTCTGCCAACTATTTTTGGACGACCATCCTTATGTAGGCCATATCTCTCTGTTTTTCGGCTTCGTCAAGCTCGTGCCTTCTGCTTTCATCGTTCCTCGGCCCGCTCTCATGGGAGTATCGCAAACTGGGTTCTCCGACTTCGACTGGTGTTACCGCATCAGTCCCATAGACTAAAGAGTAGGGCGTCACTCCTATGCTCATCTTTGGCATAATCCCTTGGCGTCCTCAAGCTTTTTCTTCATGATGTTCAGTATTGATTTATTGGAGGATTCCGTTTACCTGTTGCCCGCGGGGTGATATGGTGTGGAGAGTATTCTCTTGATATGCCACTTCTCAAAAACTTTGACGACCTTTTTTCAAGTAAATTGGGGTCCGTTGTCGCAACTGATCTCTTTGGGTAAGCCGAAGCGGCACACAATGTTTTTCCATATGAAGGCGATCACTTCCTGTTCGCGTATTTGGGCGAATGCTCCTGTTTCTACCCATTTAGAAAATTAGTTAGTTAAAACCTAAAGAAATCGTAGGTTACCTCGCCCCGCAGGGAGGGGGCCGACGATGTCCCTTCCCCATTTGATGCAATTCCAAGGGGAAGTGACCGAGTTGAGATGCTCGCCCGCTTGATGGATCATTGGGGCATAGTTTTGGCATTGCTAGCATTTTTTCATGAAGTCTGCGGCCTCTTTTTTCATGGTAGGCCAGTAGTAACCTGCCCATATAAGACATCTGACCAGAGCTCGATTGCCTGAGTGAGCTCCGCAATGGCCTTCGTGGACTTCTTCTAGGACGTGCCGCATTTGATTTGGGCCTAAGCATTTCGCTAGGGGTGGCGCCATACTTCGTTTTGTATAGGTCGTTGTGAATGATGTTGTACCTGGCCGCTTGCATCCAGAGCTTCTTGGCTTCCTTTTTATCATCTGGGAGTACGTCGTCCTGGAAGTATGTAACAATACGGTTGCGCCAGTCCCAAGTTATATTTATAGTCCTTACCTCGATTTGATCTATCGATGAGTGGAGGAGGGTGACCATGTTTCCTTCTCCAGTTATGCTTTTAGTTGCTACCGCTAATTTAGCGAGGCCATCTGCTTTGATGTTTTGTACTCGAGGGATTTGGTCGAGCTGGCATTCGTCGAACTCGGGCAGTAGTTTGTAGATCTCGATTTGGTATTTTTGTAACCTTTGCTCTTTGATCTAGAAAGTCCCTGTGACTTGGTTGACGATGAGTTGAGGGTCGCAGCGTAGAATGACCCGCCTCGCCCCGTACTTGAGCGCTGGCCTTAACCCTGCAATCACGGCTTCATACTCGGCCTCGTTGTTCGTCATATCCAGGCACCTTATGGACTGGCAAACCACTTCGCCTATCGGGACTTCGAGCACAAGTCCCAGTCCATCCCCCGATGCATTGGAAGCACCGTTGGTATACAAAATCCATAGATCTTGTGTTCGCGGAGAAGCTTGGGCGGCTTCTTTTTCGACTTCGGGTAATATTTTTGCGTTGATGTCGGCGACGAAGTCGACAAGGACTTGTGATTTTATTGCCGTCTGCGATTGATATGTGATATCATGCTCACTTAATTATATGGCCCACTTGGCTAACCTGCATGATAGTTCGGGCTTATGCAAAATATTTCAAAAAAGAAAACTTATGACTACCGAGATGGGGTGGCACTGAAAGTAGGGTCTAAGCTTTCGTGAAGCTACGACCAAGGCCAGGGCCAATTATGTGAGGTGGGGATACCTCTTCTCGGCGTCGATTAAGATTTTTCTAATGTAATAGATGGGGATTGCATACCTTTATCTTCTTGGACCAGGATTGCACTCACCGCTACTTCAGATACGGCGAGGTAGACGAGAAGGCGTTCCCCCGGTTCCGCTTTGGAAAGCAACGACGGTGATGACAAATAAGCCTTTAATTCCTTCAGGGCTTGAACGCACTCGGAAGTCCACGGGAGGCCGTTGTCTTTCTTGAGTACGCCGAAAAACTTATGGCATCTGTCAGATGATCGCGAGATGAATCTCGACAGGGCGACGATACGGCCGGTCAGCCTTGGACCTATTTTTTGCTGGTTAAGTGCTCTGGTATTCCTTCTATGGCTTTGATTTGGTCAGGGTTGACCTCGATACCTCTTTGCGATACTAGGAAGCCCAAGAATTTTCCTGAGGTCACGTCGAAGGCACACTTTTCAGGATTTAGCTTCATTCTGTACCGCCTTAGTATATCAAAGGCTTCTTTTAAGTGGTTGATGTGATCTTATTTACTTTTGGACTTGACCAACATATCGTCTATGTAGACTTCTATGGTCTTGCCGAGTTGGTCTTTGAATATTTTGGTCACCAACCTTTGGTATGTCGCCTCCGCATTTTTCAGTCTGAAGGGCATCGCCCTATAGCAGTATGTTCCTTGGTGGGTGATGAAGGTGGTCTTCTCCTGGTCCTTCTCTTCCATCAGGATCTGATTGTAGCCCGAGTAGCTATCTAAGAAGCTCAGCCATTCATGCCCGGCCATTACATCAATGAGCTGGTCGATATGAGGTAGCGGGAATGAATCTTTGGGGTATACGTTGTTTAAATTTGTAAAGTCTATGCACATCCGCCACTTTACGTTCTTCATTTTCACCATGACCACATTGGCGACCCATTGGGGGTATTTTGATTCCCTGATGGAGCCATTTTCTAGCAATTTTTCGACCTCCTCGTGGACTGCATCGTTTATTGCGGAATTGAACTTCCGCCTAACTTGCCTTACCGGGGGGTAGAATGGGTCGACGTTCAACTTGTGTATGGCAACCTCCTTCGGGATACCTGGCATGTCTGCATGGGAAAAAGCAAACAAGTCTGCGTTAGCAGTTAAGAATTGACGGAATTTACCTGGTTCTTGAAGCTTGCGGCCGACATAGGCTTTCTTGCTGTGGTCGTTATCATCAAGTTGGACGGGTCGAGGTCTTCTATGGTTGCTCCCGTGGCGTCTATTGTTTCGGGATCTCTGATGGCGTCCGCTTTTTCATCATAGCTCGACCTCGACCCTGTTAATTTCTATGCTTCTTCTGCTTTGCCCTTCATTTGTTGGGTATATGTACAATCCTGGGCGATGCGATAGCATTCTCGAGATGTGCATTGTTCTCCTCGTATGTTGAATACTCCCCGTGGGGTTGGAAATTTGATAATTTGGTACAGGCTAGAGGGGATAGCCCTCATGGCGTGTATCCAAGGTTGACCTATTATGGCGTTATACGCCGTATCCTGGTCCATGATGTAGAATGTTATTTCCAGAGTGACGTCGCCGGCCAGGACGGGGAGTGTGATTTCTCCGGACGTTTGTTCAACTATATTGTTAAAACCTATTAGCGTGATGCAGCGCGGTACTATCTTATCCTCGAGTTTTATTTGTGCAAGTACTCGAGGGTGGACAATGCATGCGCTGCTCCCATCTTCCACCATAATGCGTCTTACATTTGTATCTAATATTAGTAAAGTGATAACAAGGGAATCATAGTGAGGGAAAACCAAATCGTGGGTATCTGACTTATCGAAGATGATACTTTCTTCGAATTCGTCATACCGTTCATGAGTGATTGACCGTTTGAGCTTGTGGGTTGTGGTGAACTTTACTCGGTTGATCGAAATGTCGCCGCCGCCCCCGATGATCATTTGAATGGTGAGAGTCGGGGTGGGTGGTTTCGGTGGTCCCTGGTGTTGTTCACATCCTCGGGCAAAGTTGGTCCTCCCTCGGTCGCTCAACAATTCTTTGAGGTGTCCTTGATGAAGCATGTTCACGACCTCCTGCCTTAGGGTGATGCAGTCCTCAATTTTGTGACCTCGCTCTTGGTGGAACTCGTAGAGGGCGTTTGACTATCTAGTGCTTGGATCTGACCTCATCTTTTGTGGCCACTTTACTTTTGGTCCGAGCTTCTCTAATGTGTAGACTATTTCTGAGGACGATACACAAAAATTGTGAGCGGATAGTAAAGGGGGCATACCTCTCTTGTTCCGATGAGTCCTCTTCGTGGCGGGAGGGGGGCATGATGGTGCTTATGACATAGGGCTGATGCCTTTCTCGGTTGGATCACGGAGATGCAAGATCTCTCCTAGCATCATTTCTTCGATCCTTACTGGTTCCGGCTTGTACCGAGGTCAATCGATGGGCTGGCTCATTCAGGTCGTCTTCGTCTGCACGGACCTCGGTATAGTAGGCGTGGTGTATTTCATACCAAGTGGTTGGAGGATACTTCATAAGCTGACTTAATAATTTTATGGTCGCCCTTGAGCCATTCATGTTCAGCCTGTTCTGGAAAGCTGCTACAGCCATTCATTCCAATATATTTGGTAAGGTCATTCTTACTCTGTTGAATCGAATGAGGAAGTCCCTCAATCCCTCTCCGGGTGATTGTTTGATAGCAAATAAATTGTTTACTCTTACCTCCACCCTTTTAGCCCCAGCATGGGCCGTTACAAACTTGTCAGCCATCTCTTCAAATGTTTCAATGGAGCGCGCGGGCAGCTGTGAATACCAAGTTAATGCTCCTCCGGTAAGGGTCTCGCCGAACGTTTTCAACAAGATGGAGGAGACTTGTTCTTTGGTGAGATCATTGCCTTTTACCCCAACGACATACTAATTCACATGATCTTCGGGGTCGGTCGTACCGTCATAAATTTTCAGATAAGGCGGCATCTTGAAGGTCTTGGGTATGGCATGTGGGGCGGCTTCATCACTGTAGGGTTGCTCAACGAACCGACCAACGTCTCTTTTTGGCAAGAGTTTTGGGGCACCCGATATTTTGTCGACTCTTTCTTGGTGTTCTCTCATTTGATCCCGAAGCATTTTGTTTTCATTTTTCATTTCTTCCATTTTTCTCAGAATGGTCGTGAGGGTGTCGTTACCTGCATTATTAATATTGTGAGTGATACTTGTTACTAGAAGGGGAGGGTCGTGCTGCTCAGCCGTTGTTGGTGTAATGCAAGTCCTTGCATTTTCTCTAACTACCTCCTGAACGGGCTTGTCGAGGTTGCTTAATCAGCCTCATTGCCAGAAAATTTCAATACCATAATACCCCACCAAAGGGTGATCACACTGTTTGACCAAAAAAGGTAGACCTTTGATTAAGCTAATTAATTTTATATAAAAATAGATTAAACCGAGTTAATAATAATATTCCCAGATTTATAACTAGTCAACTCAAATAAAATCGTACAGTGTTGGCGAAGGATTAAATGTTGCGTACATTCAATGTTTCCAGATCATTAATGATAGAAGAATTTCAAGTAATAAATAATAATGAATTGCATTAGCGTAAATAAGGAGAATGATTCACCCAATATTGAGTAGAGTGGATGATTCCTCCTTCTGACAGTGATGAGTGATAGGCAAATACTGTAATATTAGAACTATTCTCGGACCTAATAGAAAAGTGTGGAATAATCTATAATCGAATCTTCTCAGAAAGGTAGTGTTTGTATCTTTTTCAGAGAGAAAATCTTCCTCTAAAAAGGTGCTCTTATCAGGGAAGTTACATGCCCTTTCCCCTGTCTCTTTTTCTATTTATATGGGATATAAACTTAGTTAACCCTAAAATTACAGACAACAAGAATATTCAATGGAATATTCTCTTGAATATCCTATTACAAAAACTAGCCGCTAGCACTGCCCTTGATACTCTACCTCGGGCGTTATTGACTGCTCGGCTACGAGTCCCGTTATCTACTAGTCGACCTCGACCGTATCGCTTTTCACGATACCGCCCGTGTCAAATTCCACCGAGGCAGATTTTGACCTATACACACACAATCACTAGTGAGCTTTTTCTCATCTGAATCAAAGATTCAATATCATCACTGTATCCTTCTAATACAATGAAAAATTAACATACAGAATACTAACTCATAGTATTTTTCAAGTAAAATATAATATCATCTTAAATGAAATGAAACTTGACTTCCATACAAGTGCCTTTTGAAACATCTTTCAACACATATAAGAATTTTATTTTCCTTTTGGTATCTTCCATACTATAATACCAAAGTAAAATTTTCTAAATATAGAAGCAACTTTAACTTCTACATAAATATCTCAAATCAGTTGGAAACGGGTCATAATTCAAAGATTTCTTCACCCAAATGACTAAGAGACCCGAATTAACATAATTTTTCAAAGTCAGAAATACAACATATTTTTAATCTTCCAATACAATTTTTTTCCACACAAAAAATTCAATTTTGTAAAGCTTTATTGTAACATTAATAAATAATTTTTCTCACATTTTTCCGTCTTAGGATCAAACTATATAACTCTGGACATCACGGTCTCCCACATTTTCGAAAATTTCAAGTTAAGGAGATAATTTTTTCACAGCTCATAAAGAGTTCTACTTTATAAATAACAAGTTAATAATATAGTTTCACCCTGAAGATTGTCATATGTACCAATAAGCATGCAATTTATTAATTAATTAAAAAGTCCCAATATCTTAAGTAATAAAAGTAAAATAAATATTTAAATCTGGTACATTATCATAAGAAAAATCAAACCATTTAATCTTATGTGCTTTTCCAATTCTCCTTCACTCAAATCTCCAATTACAGGAATAAAATTAATCTGTCCAAAAGATAGAAATTTATCTAGAAAAATTTTCCAAAGCACATATGTCTTGATAAAGGTTTGGATAAATATTGTTCATGTGATTTCAAAGAAAATAAAAATACTTCAATTGAAAATTTGTCAAACTTGGCACCATAAATTTCATCAATTTTTGTTATTGAAGAGATTCATTCATT
Organism: Nicotiana otophora; assembly: GCA_000715115.1. Classification (NCBI taxonomy): domain Eukaryota; kingdom Viridiplantae; phylum Streptophyta; class Magnoliopsida; order Solanales; family Solanaceae; genus Nicotiana; species Nicotiana otophora. The sequence continues at coordinate 32,978 of AWOL01S0032766.1, forward strand.
AACCCACTTTTTCAATTAGATGGTTACCACTTTTCAATATAATTCTTAATTAACAATAAAAATCAATCTAAATAGAATAAAATAATTAACCGCAGGATAGTCCTACTATCAAATTCACATAATTGGTATTGAAGTTAAACACATTAGTTCTCGAAGAAATTACATTGAGGTATGGATGCTAATAGAAAGCATGAAAGAATATTTCTTTTGAGAACTTTTATAATAAAATGGTTTCTTAAATAAATATAATTTTGTACCCCTGATTAAATTATATAACTATACAAATCTACTCTTACGCAGGCTTAAGTGCATTCAAATACTAGAAAAAGCATACCTTAATTTTGTGGTGCAATTTATCCTCCATAATACGATAATGCACAAAATTGAAACAACAACTTCATTAACATATTGCAGCCCACAAAAATAATTTGAATACAGAGTGATATTCTCCATAATACCATTGTGCAAACGTGAAGTGCAAGACTTAGAACAACAACTTGTACATTGTCAAATTTGATTCTCCATAATAAAAGAATGTGAAAATATCCTTAAGATTATTGAAAAATTGTTATAGAGAATAGGAGTTAATTTGAGGCGTGTCAAGGACACTATCCTTAAGGATATTTCGCTCACACAATAATGAATAAAATTAGGCGTATCCCCCAGGAGTCAACAAGCTCTTTCAGTTGTAAAACTGGGAACAGAACTAGCAGAAAATTCTACAAAGAAACCTAGCGTATAGGAGGAAGAAGAATATTTAAAACATTGTGTTATAAAGTGTATATTTAGCTCTCCAAAGACCATGTTTATATAGGCATTGCGCCAACGGCTAGATAACAGCTAGTTAACGGTTAGATAATGGCTAGTAACGACTAGTTTGACTCTATTAAATATAAAATAATTTACTAACTAATAAGTAGATGTAAATAATATTTCAAAGAGAAAATTTTTTTTAACCCATGATGGACATAACCTTTTGAGATACCACTAATTTTTTAATACCTTGACCATTTATATATAGTAGAAATACATGGTACTAGGAATGCATGTCTCATGCTGCGGAAATCGGAATGTGCATATTTTTTTGCAGATGAAAATTATTTTCAATTCTTTCAAATCAATTTCACCAAAGCTTATAGATCAGAGTAGATTGTTGTCCCGTGAAGGTGAGGTTGATAACCAAGGCAGATCCATATAGGGTTAAGATATATATGAACTCGCTTTGTCGGAAAACAATAACGTGTATATAAGTTTATTTTACCTTTCTTCGAAAAAATACTGATATAAAATATAGACAGAATAGCATGGTAGACACGTGTACTTACACCGCTTTGATATTCCGATCCCTCTATTTTGCGAAGTTTCATTTAAGCACTTGTACGTGTCCAAATAAAGTATTTTAAACGCCTCTAACCATTGACTGAGTTTATGTGACATTTATATAGTTGAGATGGACAAAGCACGTGATTTATACGCACATATGGTACGTGAATTCACTCAATTAGTGATTTTACTTCAGTGAAAATAAGAAAAAGACAAAACAAAAAAATAAACAAAAGGAAAAAGGAAAAATATAACAGAACTCTCCTCCCTTATCCTCATTCTCTGATTCTCCTCCATCCTTTCTCTTTTCTTCATCAGATCCATGCCTTTCCCCCTTCTCTTTATCTTTCTATCTATATTCCTTTTTTTCATAAGATTTTCTCCTTTGTGCATCCCTTCTTTCATAAATTCGTCTCCAACCATCTTCTTCTACTTTTCCCTTTCTAGGGGTTCACCATTTTTTTCGGTGGTTAAAGCTTCTAAATCAAAAAGTTTCTTTCACCAATATTTTCCAAAAACAAAAATGTATTAAAATAAATAAATAAATAAATTTTGTTTGAGTTTTAATACTTCTTAAATACTAAGCTTGTTGAGTATTTTTTTGACGATTGAAGCATTTCAAAATTTTGGGCTTGATGGTTATCTTCTATGGCTATTATTTTCTTGTCGCTGGGGAAGGAGTGATGTCGCGATGGTCACTAGTGGGTCTAAAAATGGGTAAGACTGGTGAAAGTTACTGGTGAGCGGTGAAATAATTGTGAATTTGTGTGTGAGTGTCAATTAAAATCTTGTAAATTCTGTCCGTTTGGATTTGAAGAAAATGTGCAAATGAACCATTGTTTCCGGTGGGTTGATTGAAGCATGGTTTAAAGGACCCAAAAATGGGGGAGAGAACTTGAAATCGGGGGTTTTAATTTTAGTTTTTCAAATGGAATTTTTAATTGACAAAGATAAAAAAAATGGCATGGCAAGTGATGTGGATCTGATGTGTTATTCGTGTCAAGCAAGTGAGAAACACGTATCATAGTCATTACAAGGAGGTGTTTAAAATACTCTGTTTGGACATGTACATGTGCTTGGATGAAACTTTGCAAAGCAGAAGGATCGGGATGTCAAAGCGGTATAAGTATAAGTGTCTGCCAGTCTATTCTGCCTAAAATATATATTGACCTACTTAAAGCAAAGATAGAGTCCAGCCCACTGGCAAAGTGGGTTCAATGTTGGCAAAGTCACTTGAGTTCAAATCTGGTCAGCAGTGTATTTGTTTTTTGCTGTATAGGACGCATAAATGTTTCTTTTCACTTTTTGGACTAGAAAAACTTACTTTTCTCTATACACTGAGGGGTCCGGTTAGAGAAGTTATCCATATATTAAAATTAGGATAACTTTATATATTGTTTGGTTAAAAGAAGGGAAAAAAATAATCTCCACATAGAAGCTAGCATAAGTTATATAATGTTTGTGTTATAAGAAATATCAAATTATGGTAGATGTCTACTCTTCCTCCATGATCTTTATCTCAAATGCTTAATGATATATTCAATGACATATTTCTATGTTTAATGATATATTCAATGACATATTTTCTTCATTTTTCATGCCTATATAAAGACCTTGTAATAGATAGGAAAATACACACAATTGAAGAAGAAATAAGAATCTCTTCTCTCTTTCTCTATATATCTCTTAGCTTGTTTTTCCTTGTTCCATATTATTACTTTGAGTTATATTTTATAACACTTTATCAACACGAAGCTCTAACCAACTGAGTTGTTATGATGCGGCCAGTATCGGTAGCGTCATTTAATGTTAATAATATGGTAAGAACGATGACGGTATAAGGTGTACAGCGCCAGCATATATTAGCCCATCACGGTTAACCTTTTCTAATTAGTTTTCAAGTTTCTTTACACTTTGCTATTTATGTTTCCATACATGAACAAACGTGCTTCACGGAAAAGTTTTTCTTGAAAGTTCATCAAATCATGTAAGGATTTTTGGTGTAAAGAACGATAAATATTTTTCTTATAACAAGTATTATGTTCTTATGTGTTAATATTAAGAAACACAAAGTGAAGACTTTTGAGAGAGGACATATTTTTCCTTTCTATTTTATCACATATTTCTTCCATCTTAAAGTGGGATAATTATCACAAAGGATATGTAGATTTTAATTGATTATGTGTTTTTTAATATTTGCTTGATACTTTTTATTTGATTGAGTTCAGTTAATAAAAGTTCGTATATGCAAATTAAATTCAATCGCCACCAATAGTGAAAACCCGTTCCATAAGTCTAAAATAAGACATGATGTTACCGTGGAGGTATGAATGGATGTGGACGTGGTAATAGACGAAATTATAATCGTCATCATTATGGTAATGAGAACAATAATGGCTCTCAAAATAATCCTTCACTTTGTGAAAGTGATGTTTGCCATTGATATGGCATGAGATTTTATAAAGCACGCATGGATTATTATGTTCCATTCCTGAAATGAATGTGAAAATAATGTGATAATCATTATGAATACAAATTCATTCTTGCAAGAATATGAACGTGCTAGTGGTAGTAAATACACCACACTCATCTCAAAAAGGGGGTTTGAGATGAAACAAAAAAATAATGTCATTATTATGGCATGAATGGTCATTGGTCGCGTACCTATTGTACGCCAAAATATTTTGGCAATGTGATTATTAAAGGACAACAATAATGCAAGAAATGAATATATGGTAGTACAAAATTAATTGAAGGTTCTGGAAGAGTTACTATAACTCTGCTTAAGGGAACAATACTTATCATAGAGAATGCAATGTTCTCATTCAAGTTCAAGAGGAACTTGTTGAGTTTTAAAGATATCCGTCGAAATAGATTTCATATTGAGACAATAAATGAGAATAATCTCAAATTTTTTATCGTTACCAAGAATGTCTCTGGCCAGAAAAGGGTTATTGAGAAGTTTCCATCTTTATCTTGTGGCCTGTATTGGACAAGAATTAGTGCAATTGAGGCACATTCTATTGTAAATCAAAAGGTTACTAATTCCAATACTTTTATACTTTGGCATGATCAATTGAGGCATCCCGGATCAATTATGATGAGACGAATTATAGAGAACCCAAATGGACATCCATTAAAGAATTTAAAGATTTTTTTAAATAATGAATTTTCTTGCACTTCTTATTATCAAGGCAAGTTGATTATTAGACCATCACCAACAAAGGTTGGGATTGAGTCCCCTGCTTTTTCAGAACATATACAAGGGGTTATTTGTGAACCTATTCACCCACCTAGTGGGTCGTTTAGATATTTTATGGTCTTAATAGATGCATCTTCTAGATGGTCTCATGTATGCCTATTGTCATCTCGCAGTCTGGCATTTGCAAAATTAATTACACAAATAATCCAATTACGGGCACAATTTCTAGATAATCCAATTAAGTCTATTAGACTTGATAATGTCACTGAGTTTTCATCCCAAGCATTTAATGATTATTGCTTATCAATTGGGATAAAAGTGGAATATTTTATAGCTCATGTTCACACTCAAAATGGCCTTGCAAAATCTTTGATTAAACGTCTGTAATTGATAGCAAGACCATTACTCATGAAAACCAAGTTACCCACTTCAGTTTGGGTTCATGTCATTTTGCATGTAGCTATGCTAATTCGTCTCAGACCGATACATTATCATAAATATTCCCCGTTGCAATTAGTTTTGGGTCATTTAAAAATTTTTGGATGTCGGTATATGTGCCTGTAGTACCGCCATATCGCACCAAGATGGATCCCCAAAGAAGGTTTGGAATATATGTTGGGTTTAAATCGCCCTCCATTATTCGCTACCTTAAAACATTAACGGAGATTTGTTCACTGCTCGATTTGCAGATTGTCGATTCGATGAGGCATTTTTTCCAAACTTAGGGGGAGAAATTGGTGAAACCAAACGTAAAATTTTGTGGAAAAATACACCATTGTCTCATCTTGATACACATGCCTCTATTTGTAAAATAGAGATGCAAAAGATTATCCATTTGCAGAAAATAACAAATCAAATGCTAGATGCATTTACGGATCAGAAAAGGATAATGAAATCACACATCCCTGCAGAGAATGTTCCAATCCGTATTGATGTCCTTGTTGGACAATCTTCTAGTGTCATAGCTAATGAGTCAAAATCACGCCTAAAGTGTGGTAGACCATTGGGTTCTAAGGATCGAAATCCTAGAAAAAGAAAAATAAATGATTAAGATGACACTACAAATGAGTCTCATAAAGAAACCCATGATTTAATCAATCCTGAGATTCATGAGGAAATCAATGAGACTGAGACTCAAGAAAATAAGGAACTATCAATAAACCCAATCTATATTGAGACAGATTTGAATCGATTTAATATAATGGTAGATTATGTCTTTGCATACAATGTTGCATCTAGCATTATGCAAGATAAAGAGGATCTTGAACCTCAATATGTTGGAGAATGTCGGCAAAGCCGTGATTGGCCAAAATGGCAAGAAGCAATCCAATCTGAGTTAGATTCACTTGCGAAACGTGAAGTTTTTGGGCTTGTAGTCCAAACACCTAATGGTGTTAAGCCTGTTGGCTATAAATGGGTCTTTATACGTAAAAGGAATGAGAAAAATAAGGTACAAAGATATAAGGCATGCCTTGTTGCACAAGGATTTTCACAAAGGCCTGGCGTCGATTATAAAGAGACGTATTCTCCTGTTATGGATGCTATAACATTCCGTTATCTCATTAGTTTTGCTATCCATGAAAAGCTTGACATACATTTAATGGATGTGGTTACAACCTACCTTTACGGCTCACTTCATAATGAGATATACATGAAAATTTTCGAGGGATTTAAAATGCCTGATACACATAATTCAAAGTCCAGGGAAATGCTTTCAATCAAATTGCAAAGATCTTTGTTTGGTCTAAAACAATCAGGAAGAATGTGGTATAACCGCCTTAGTGAATATTTATTAAAGGGAGGTTATATAAATGATGCCATTTGTCCATGTGTTTTCATAAAGAAAACAACATCGGACTGTGTTGTACTTGCCGTATATGTTGATGACATAAACCTTATTGGAACTCCTACAGAACTCCAAAAGGCAATTGATTATTTAAAGAAGGAATTCGAGCTAAAAGATCTCGGAAAGGCAAAATTATGTCTCGGCTTGCAAATTGAACATTTGGCAAATGGAATTTTTGTTCATCAATTTGCCTACATAGAAAAGGTATTGAAACGGTTTTACATGGATGGAGAACATCTATTAAGTACTCTGATGGTTGTTTGATCACTTGATGTGAATAAGGACCCATTCCGACCTCAAGAAAAGAATGAAGATCTTCTTGGTGCTGAAGTACCATATCTTAGTGCAATTGGTGCACTAATATATCTTGCTAACACTACAAGCCCTGACATAACTTTTTCAGTTAATGTTTTAGGAAGATATAGCTCTGCTCCTACAAGGAGATATTGGAATAGAATCAAACACATATTGCGGTATCTAAAAGGGACTATCGATATAGGCTTATTTTATGGCAATGATTGCAATACCGATCTTGTTGGTTATGTCGATGTTGGGTATTTATCTGACCCACACAAGGCTCGATCTCAAACAGGCTTTGTGTTTACATGTGGAGGCACTGTCATATCTTGGCGATCAACTAAGCAATCAATCGTGGCTACTTCTTCTAATCATATTGAGATAATTGCTATTCATGAAGCAAGTCGAGAATGTGTTTGGTTGAGATCTATAATACATCTTATTCGAGAAAAATATGGTTTGAAATGTGACAAACTACCCACAATTTTGTATGAAGACAATGTAACATGCATTGCCCAATTCAAGGGAAGATTTATAAAAGGAGATAGGACAAAGCACATTTCACCAAAGTTATTTTTTACACATGATCTTCAAAAGAACGGTGATATCAATGTGCAACAGATTCGTTCAAGTGATAATATGGCTGATTTGTTCACCAAATCTCTACCGACGTCAACCTTCAAGAAACTAATGTACAAAATTGGGATGCGAAGGCTCAAGGATATGAACTGATGCTCTCACCAGGGGGAGATAATACGCGTTGTACTCTTTTTTCCTTATAAGGTTTTGTCCCACTGGGTTTTCCTTGCAAGGTTTTTAATGAGGCAACCAAAAAGCATATTTCTAAACATGTGTATTCTTTTTCCTTCACTAGGACTTTTTTTTCTAATAAGGTTTTAATGAGACACATTATCTATGGACATCCAAGGAGGGGTGTTCTAAGAAATATCAAATTATGATGGATGTCTACTCTTCCTCCATGATCTTCATCTCAAATGCTTAATGAGATATTCAATGACATATTTTCTATGTTTAATGATATATTCAATGACATATTTTCTTCACTTTTCATACCTATATAAAGACCTTGTAATACATAGAAAAATACACACAATTGAAGAAGAAATAAGAATCTCTTCTCTCTTTCTCTATATATCTCTTAGCTTGTTTTTCCTTGTTCCATATTGTTACTTTGAGTTATATTTTATAGCAGTTTGATTATTTTTTTTCTCTTTTCCACATAAAATGTAGCATTGCTAATACAATATTTGGTTAATATTTTTCTTTTCCGCATAGCTAATATATGTATAAGTTATGAGGGAATTTATGTATTATTTATGTAGGGTAGAAGGTGGAATAACTTATACATGTATTAGTAATACTTATATTAAAACATAAAATGACAAGAATATTGTTACTTTGAGTTATATTTTATAACAGTTTGGTTGTTTTTTTTATCTTTTCCACATAAAATGTAGCATTGCTAATACAATGTTTGGTTCATGTTTTTCTTTTCCGCATAGCTAATACATGTATAAGTTATGAGGGAATTTATGTATTATTTATGCATGGTAGAAGGTGGAATAACTTATACATGTATTAGTAATACTTGTATTAAAACACAAAATGACAAGAATACCCTTTATTCAAAGTTGTATTTTTTTGTTTAAAAATATATATTTAAACTATACTAATAATTTTAATAAAATAAAGTAAGCTCATAATAAATAACACTCACATTACATTTATATTACTAATCCTTATATAACTACCGCATAATAAATACATACATAACTAATCACAACGTAACTCAACTTTGCATAACTTATCCATGCATAACTAATACATGCATAACTAATACATACATTACTAATACATGTATAACTAATACTTGCATAACTCTAACCGGCAACCAAACGACCCCTGATATAATATAATATAGTGGAAGAAAACTACACCATTTCAATTTTTTGGTATTTGCATAATCTAAAATCTGAAAATTATAAAATAAAATAATGTTTCAATAATGTATTTTAATTTTTAATAAAAATTATTTTGTTGAATTCTTTGTATATTTACCTCTTCGCAAGTTGAACCCGCTTGTTGAAAATTCTGGGTCCGTCAATGCATATCATATGTTGTTAGCCCCTCTACAAAGTGTGTGAAGGATTTGTTGGAAAAGTTATTTCAGGTATGTCTCTCGTGTGGATCCTTCAATCTCTTGAAGCTTATTGTTTTAAGGGTCCATACTATCTTGTGGTAGTCGCACACCTTTATGATGTTACCTTTAGTCATTTGGTTCAATCATATTCCATGATTTGTTGGCTTGAAAGCCATTTTAATTGGTTAAAAACAAATTGGAAAAAAAAGATACACTTGATTTTTGAAAAAAGGTGATGTATCTATGTATTATGTCTGCGAGGAATTTCTACAATAATATATTCAGTGTAATCCCATATTATGGGGTTTGAGGAGGGTAAAGTATACGCAGACCTTACTCTTACATTAAGAAGGCGAGCAGTCAAAGTTTCCAATAAGATATTTTCCACCCATTTTCCGAAAATTCTATTCATGTTCTTTTTGGCTTCCAAGAGGAAACAAGAAGAGAAGGTCATTGCTGTGGTTAATCCAATGAGAAATGCCAAAAGGAAGCTGAGGATTGCAGAAAAGCATAAAACACACAAGAAAAGGAAAATGATGTCAATGAAGATGGGTAAACGGATGTAGTAGAATGTGTACTATAGGGGTACAAAGCCATTGTTAGGTGTGAACAATTGAGCATCTTTAATTGCTGCAGCTTCTATAGAAAATTTTGTTTAATTCTTTTGATCAATTTTTTCATTGTATAGTGCTGGTAGTTTGCGCTTATCCTAGTTAAAGAATGGAATTTGTATTGTGAATATAGTGGCCCTTGTCTCGAAAATTGAGGTCATCTCAAAATTTCACAAATTGATACAAATATTCACAGATCAAAGACATTAAATATTATCTTTCTCCCGATCAAGAAATGTTCTTCCTTTTTATGAAGATCAAATATATGTACCAAGGAAGTTTGCATCATTCTACATTCAAAAAATATATTATTTAAATCCTCGAATCATGGAGAATAATCCGGAGAGAAGAATCAAGGAAACAAATAGAATTTTAAATACAAAAATTCATTAATAAAATTATTTCTCTTATTTTTGTGATTACAGACAAAAATAAGAGAAATAATTTTATTAATGAATTTGTATAGGCCCTTTGATTAACCCACAATGCCAGAGAACATTGTAAGCGATTGAACAGTGTAATTTAAGGATTTTTAAGTATGGGAATGAGTTTGGAGAACAGTGTTCTTCCTATTTTGGAGTGCAAATGAAGAAATGAAGGGTAAATGTATGATTTTATTTGGAGTATGTCGCACTAAATGAAAATGATGCTCACTAATTGAAATCAAACTTCCTGTATTTTAGCTTTAAAATTATCATCTGGCTAAATTATATTTGCCAAAGACTTTCCTCAACTTAGCTTTTAATATTCTCATTCTATAACACTACATCTCAATATTAAAGGCCTAAATTGACTATTTTTATGCAGGCGGAGTCTAGTTCAACCGTCCTCTTTTATCCAAGTTTGGGACCATGAACTTGATCGAGCTCACACATAATGATAATTTCATTTTATTTTACATAAGCTAAGTGGAGGGAGTTTTGTGTACAAATATATCTTATTGGGATCTTGTTGTATTCACTGTTTACTTTTTTCTTTATCGGTATACTGTATACATATAGTATAACTAGTTATACACGATTATAAGTATCATAAACCTACTCAAGAAAAAAAGGAAAATAAGAAGATTTGAACAATATTCAAGAAATGCATGACCCCTAGCTTACTCAATCTCCAATGATCATAGACTTTTCATTTCTTGTTCGAGTTTTCATAAATAGTTAGCTTCGAACACATGAGTCAAACCGTAGGTATTGTATGAATCCTAGCTTATTCAATTTCTTATGATCAAAGACTTATGTACACAACATGCATGATCTCAATCCTCAGAAGTCATTCATTTATATAACGCAAAGCTACTAATAATATTGATACATGACAATATATTTTCCCAAGATAGAAGCACACAATTCCCAACTTTTGGTTTTTTTGTTTTTGGGAGGGGAGGGGTGTGGCCTTAGGGGGCGGCCCTTCCTCAGATCCTGCACTGCTTTGTGAACCAGACTGCCTTTTTTTTATCCGCGGGATGGGAGGGATAAGCTGCCATATTTATCCTATTTTCTTTTTTTCCTATTTAAAGATGTAAAGAAGTATCAACATCTGAATAAGACTTATCAAGTTTAAGCTGAGGACTCCTCACAACCAAGGTAGTTTCTGGCCAGAGGGAGAGAGAAAATTGAGAAGATGAGGGCTTAGGAATATTATTGTGTGGAGAAAAGAACATGTTTTTCTCAGATTGGAAATACAACTTATTATTGTAATATGGCTGAAGATGATCAAAATGCATTAGATGATCATCTGCTGTAGTTGATAACAACTTCAAGAGTTGTTTCTCTTGCCTCTTCTTTTTCACCTTTTGTAATTGTTTAAACCTTTCTTGCAACAAAGAAATGGAGGAATGAACTGCCACTTGATCACAATTGCTGGTTTTTCCCATAGGAAAAATTAAATCAGAAATTTATGTGCCAAAACTATACCTAGGTGGAGGGTTTAATTTTGATGTGAACAAAAATTGGTCTTAAGCTGCATGGCTATTTATAGAGAATTTGTGTAGGGATATTTTTGGTATTTAACATGATTTGGTTTAAGAAGAAAGGGAGTGAGAATCGGCAAAAAAAAGCACAAAGTCCAAAAGGAAAAATTGAAAAATGTTTGGTCAAGTTAAGTGGAGTAGTAGTTTTAGTTGTAACATATGTGAGTGATAGATAGAGGCCAAAGTGGAGCTAAAGAGGAAAAGGTTGGGAAGTAAAGTCCAAAAATAGGTTAAAATTAGTACATGGAATTGTGTGTTTGGAGGAATAATAGGTTATGTGATGCTCTGCCAAATAGTCCTTGGAAGCCTTCTTTTTTAACTTTGGAGAATATGGTGCATTTTCATACTTATATGTTCTGATCATTTTATTTGTACCTCCATTATTTTGTCAAATATTGATATTTTTCGTCATTTAATTTAGTCAAAAAATGAAGAGAGTCAAAGCAGTCAAAGCAATTTGAGCTCTAGCTTCAAAGGGCTCCCTCGGTAGAGCAGGAGAGGAGAGTGCTCGGGTCTATCTACGTGTGATTTCTCATTTGGTTTCTAAAATGTGAGGCGAGCTGCCGATTCTATTCTTAGAATGTCTTTGTCCATCAAGACTTAGAAGGATATCATCTATCATATTTTGTCTCTATAATTTAAACTTTAGTTTTTTAGGGCAAGTTATAGATTTGACAGATTGCCCACAAATAATTGCATTTGTTAGCTAAATATACAAAAAAATATACATTGTTTATGTACATTATAATTAATATATATATATATATATAGTGTAACAATGCGCCCTCTTTTGGTGTGCTTTGGGTTCTCATCATCCTTTTTCTTTTATCTGTTTTCTTTGTTTCTTTCTTGTTATTTTTTTTTACTAAAAATAGCTTTAATTTGCACAATGTATCTTTGAATCTCTTTGTAGTTATTGTAGAGCATTGGAAGGTAGTGTTTGGAGGAGAACGAAAGGAAAGATAAAAGTAGAAAAAGACAAGCAATAGAAGTGGGAATTATCATAGGAGGCCATGATTCTTCACTTTTACTAAAATACAATTTTAAAAAGTCTGCCTAACATTCTCTCCTTAGCTATATCTAGCACTTTTTTTGCTTTGGTATTAGAAAAAAAGACCAACATTCTTTTCAATCTTTTCCTTCACACCTAATCCCAAATTTGTGGTTTTGTCTTTAAGTAATTGGATGGAAGTGGCATGCAGGGATGAAAGCTGCAGATGCTAAATTACTTTAGGTATTATTTTATTTATATTTCCAACATGTAGAAATGACACCTTCATTTGTAACAAGTAGGAGTATTTTTTTGGTATGTTTTGCTTTGGAGAATGAGTAAAAGTAAAAGACAACGCGTGCATTTTATCTATATATTGTTGTTACACATTTGAATACGAATATGTGTGTGTGCATGTATTTTTTTTTTTATAACTATGTTGGTCGAATAAGTTTGCACCCATTAAAACTTCAACAAAAACAAAAGAAAAGAAATGACCTAATATTTGTTGAAAAATGATACTGTATAGTCATTTCAAAATAATAATTGAAAAAGGTATATTTTTTGTGTATATATACATTATGTATGTTATATATAAAAGATATACAAATTGTATACACTTTTACGGCTATCGGATATAAATAGCTTCGACCGCTAGTTAAAAGTCATCTTTTGCCCATGTTTGTTTGCATCTGTTAGTAAGTATTGGTGAAAATATACACGTATCGAATATTTTGTATCAAACTAATAAATGTAAGGTATAATTTTAATTTCATATATATATATATATATATATATATATTTATATATATATATATTTATTACTTAATCATGGTTATGTAATATAATTTTTACTTTAATTTTTAACTGCTAAAATTAATTGTTCGATTTTGTGTAAACACGTACCGCATTTGGGTGTGCGTTGCTTTTCATTTCTTTGTTTTCCTTTTTTCTTTTTTGACCTTTTTCCTTTTTATTGTGCAAACAGCAACATATATATGTTTTCAAATTGGGAAGAAATGAAGCGCAATCTATGGGGGTTTTGTCGCCACTAAATGGGAAGGTTTCTGTTGGAAGTTGTAAAATATTGCATATATAGCTTAATGCCATTGATATGAGACATCTTTGCTGAAGTCATAACAGAAGCTAGCATTATATTAGGTTATAATTATAATTGATTGAGAATTAAGTACAGTACGCAAGCTACTCTTAATAATGCTATGTACTTTGTATTTTGCCTAATTAGAGAATGAGGCTAATGAAGAAGCCATTAGCTTGTCTAAATGGATAAAGGAACTAGACTATAAATACTAAAGAAACATATCATCGTTACCGACAAATTCTGTAGCTAAATAGCGAAATTCGTTGCTAATTCTATTTAGCGACGAATTAGTGATAAATTATTTAAAAAAATATTGTTAGACAAATTTTGTAGCTAAATAGCGAAATTCGTTGATAATTCTATTTAGCGACGGATTAGCGATAGATTATTAAAAAAATATTGTTACGAGCGATTTAGCGACAGATTAATGTCGAAATTCATAGCTAATTCCAATTACTTTAGTAGGTTACGGGAAAAAGAATAAACATTAATGTCACGAGTCATGACAATTCTATTACGTACACCGAAACAAATTTAGAGTCTTACATAATATTTGTAGTATTCGTTAAATAAAATCATGATTAACAAATTTAGTCTCTTAATTACGTTTGTGGTCTTATTCTCTTTTATTCGTGATTTTTTTTTCTTTCTTTTGTTTCTCCTCTTCTTTACTTCTTTCTCTATTGTTTCTCTTCTAAACTTTCCCTATTTGTTCCTATTTTACTTTTTTAACAAAGGCATAAAAGATCACTAATATTTCAAAAAAGTAGGTAGCGTTAGATTGCAAAACAGTAGTTTCATTTCGGGTTTATTTTATTTTGTGGAAAAGAATCTACTTTTTCTAACGGCGTATGTTTCTGGCATATGATTTTGGAAGAATTAATTTTGAGAGAGTTGGAATAATACAGTTTATGTGTTAACAGCCTTCCTTTTGTATTATACGAAAAATAACTAATTTATTTCAAAGATTATAGACGGTTTATTTGGTATTTACCTATAGTTCCTACTTGCAATTTTGACCCTAAATTTGGTCATTGTGACCAATTGTATTGCTTTGCTCGAAGATTAAGTTCCATAATTAGTTGAATGAGACTTCTAGTATTAGGGCAATCAGCAAAATTGGAAACTGTCATAGTCGCTTTAATGAAGCATATAATTCTTTTAATCAAGTCTCCTAATTGATTAATATCAATCATTAAAGGGGCTTTAATTTGGTGTAACAAAGATACAAATCATGAAGACATTTTTAAAATGTTATAAGCCATTTTTGAGAAAGATTGCGCATGCTTTCTTTATTCCTACACATGCATTAACTACTTTATTTGAAGAAGCATGTACTATCGCTAATTATTTGAAAGAAAATAGATATTTAACCTAACTTAACCCGAAAGGCTAACTACATCTGTTTCTTTGCTTAAATTTTTTGTCGGGTTCTTTTTTTTTCCTTCTCTTTTTTTATGGTTTATATTTTAGGAACAATGGGTTGTTTTCCCTAATTTTTTTCCCAAGTCTATTTTTCAATTTTTGCTGGGTTCTTCTTGGTCTTCCTCTTTCTTTTCTGCTTTATTTATGCTTTTTACGTTTCATTTTTCATCGTCTAATTTCAGGGTTTGGTCTTCTTTGATTTTAACTGAGTTATCCTACAATATAAGTATGGTATAAAATGAATAAAAAAGATTCCTTTCAAATACGATAGCTTACCGGTAAATAAGAAAACCAACTATGAAACATATTTAGTTAAATTAATTTATCCCTAAAAAACTTTCACTCGGTCAAATATGGATTACCACCGTTATTAGGCAAAGAATTCTTGGTGACAATAGGTACTTCATTTTGGAATACTTTGATTCTTTCAAATTTCTTCTCCATCTTGGGATATTTTGATTTTTTTCGTAAAATCTACACTGTATAGCCGTCCTTCAAAATAACAGTAAAAATATATATATTTGTATATTACTATATATATATATATATATATATATATATATATATATATAATTAGTATATACAACAACAATAACAACGACCCAGTAAAATTCCATGAGTGGAGTCTAGGGAGGGTAGTGTGTACGCAGACCTTGCCCCTACCCCGAGGGAGTAGAGCAACTGTTTCCGAAAGACTCTCGGCTCAAGAAGACAAAAAGACAAAAAGAGACAATATTAGTACCACCCCATAAATCATAAGAAAAGTAACAACAACATGGGAACAAGAAGATAGATGCAAAGCAAAAGCGATAGCCAGTAAATAGACCCGACACTATAAGAAACGAAAGAGTAGTAAGACACAACATTTCCACTCACGACAAAAACCCTACCAGACTAGTCTCACAAAGGTACGAAGAAAGTAAAGACTCAACTACCTCTTAGCCTACAACCTTAATCCTTGATCTCCACAAATTCCTATCAAGGGTCATGTCCTCGGAGATTTGAAGTATCGCCATGTCCTGCCTAATCACCTCTCCCCAATACTTCTTAGGCCGCCCTCTACCTCTTCCCATACCCTCCACAACCAGCCGCCCACACCTCCTTACTGGAGCATCTGGCCTTTTTCTCTGTACATGCCCGAACCATCTGAGCCTCGCTTCTCGCATCTTGTCATCAATGGGCGCAACACCCACATTCACCCGAATATCATCATTTTTAATCTTGTCCATCCTAGTGTGCCCGCACATCCACCTCAACATCCTCATTTATGTTACTTTCATCTTCTGGATATGCGAGTTCTTAACAGGCCAACACTCAACCCCATACAACATGGTCGGTCTAACCACCGCTTTATAAAACTTACCTTTGAGTATCGGTGGCACTCTCTTGTCACACAGGACTCCAGATGCTAACCTCCACTTCATCCACCTCACCCTAATATGGTGTGTGACATCCTCATCGATCTCCCCTCTCCCTGGATAACCGACCCAAGGTACTTGAAACTGCCTATACTTGGGACGACCTGTGATCCAAGCCTCACATCCACGCCCACTTCCCTCGGCTCAGCGCTAAACTTACACTCCGGGTATTCCGTCTTCGTCCTACTCAGCTTGAAACCCTTAGACTCAAGAGCATGTGTCCAAATCTTCAGCTTCTCGTAACGCCGACTCGCGACTCATCAATCAGAACTATGTCATCAGCGAATATTATATAATTAGTATATATGTTATATATATTTAGCTAGCGGTTGTAATTATTTTTGATTGATCAGTTAAATGTGCTAAAAGTCCCATATCACATAGAATATCAAACAAACTGCTACATACAAACCAAAAACTTAACCATATTATGAAAGAGCAAAATAAAACAATATAGTAATAGAGACAAGATATATAAGAGGAGAATGTAGAGTTCTCTTATTCAAGTGTGTTTCTTGTGTGTTCTTCTATGGGCAAAGAATGTCATATTTATAGTATACAAGATACACCCAAAGTTCATTACATATATCTTAGGAATATATAGGTACATTTACTCAAGTAGTACATTGAATAAAATGTATAGATAGATTAAATGAACGTCCATATGCATTCACTTTATTTATAACACTCCCCCTAGGATGTTCATTTGAAAGATAATGTGCCCTGTCAAAACTTTACTAGGAAAAACCCTATGAGAAAAAGCCTAGTGAAGAAAAAAAAAAGTATATATATCTTGTAATACGCATTAAGTGTTGCCTCATTAAAAACTTTACCAGAAAAACCTAATTGGCACAAAACCTTGGTTAAGAAAAAAAGAGTACAACGCTTATTATACTCCCCCTGATGAAAACTTTATTTGATATTTCGGAGACGATGCATTCCAATTTTATGTCTCAGCTTCTCAAATATTGATGGTGAAAATGCCTTAGTAAATAAATCCGCAAGATTATCACTTGAACGGATTTATGGAACATCTGTCTCACCGTTCTATTAAAACTCATGCATGAAAAAGAACGTTGGTGAAATGTGTTTTGTTCCGTATCTTTTAATATATCCTCCTTTTAGTTGAGCTATGCAAGTGGCATTGTCTTCATACAATATTATTGGTGTATACGGTATAAACCGAGCTCATCTATTGCATGACAGGTCGGGGATGAAACATAATGGATTGAAGATTGACCGTGGGTTCCATCGAACCTAGGCACGAGGTTAGAACATGCATCTTCAAGATTATTGAGTTTGTAACCCCGGAACTAACCACGACTCCGAATGAGCTCGAGAAAACATTATCGAACCAAAATAATGGAAGGCCGGAATATCCGTAACCGGTCGGATATCACGGCGGGAATCTCAACACACATCAATGAAATCGATTAATGAGCAAATCATGAGATATTTTACCTTATATAGAATTATACCTAAAGTAGGACTTCTCTTCTATATAAAGTGGGCCTGATTATTTGTAAAGTACATTATAGCACGCACCCCAAAGCAATAAACTGTTATTTCTAGTCATTATTATCTCATCACTCTATTCCGGCGCTGATGTCACGACCCGATTTTCCCTCTGTTGGGTATCGTGATGGCACCTAGTCTTAGGGACTAGGTAAGCCTAACAATAATTAAAACAACAACATTATTTAAATAGAATCTCTTAAAATTCCCAAAACCAGTAGTACAAGTCATAAGCTCTACAGAGTGTTTGCTAGAAAACTTTTAACTACAACTGTCCAGAAATAAGAATAAACAGTGCAAAATGAAAAGGTTGAAGGTGACTCCGAAGCCTGCGAACGCAGCAGCAGGTTTACCTTGAGTCTCCACAGCAACAGTCCATACAACTAGCTAACGAACAAGTACCTGGATCTGCACAAAAAATATGCAGAAGAGTAGCATGAGCACACCACAGTGGTGTCCAGTAAGTATCAAGACTAACCTCGGTGGAGTAGTGATGAGGAACAGTCAAGATACCCACAGGTCTAATAAACTGAACAGATATAAGTACATGAATAACAGAAGTATGATGTCTACATAAAGACTATGCAATATGGCTCATAATACAATAATGGCATTAAAGCAAGAAACAACAAGTATCAGCGGAATATCATAAAAATGATGCAGACAAAGTGAATGGAACACAACCTAAATCCGGAATCACGAATACAGCAAGGACAAGTAATAACTCAGTAATTACAACCGCTTTTACACCAGGTTTTAGTCAACAACTCCACGAGGTACCGAACCTCGGACAATTCACAACTCACGGGTCTCAATACCTGAACCCTAACACTTGGCATCTTGTTCCCTCATAATACCTCATAACCACACTGATGACTCACGTGCCAATAGAGTCATTCTCATATAGAAGGCAAGTAAACAAGGGTGAGCATCTATGCTCAACAATATCAAGAACACCTCTTATCCGATAAGAGTGCTTAACTA
>AWOL01S0032766.1:51945-73118 GCA_000715115.1 Nicotiana otophora
ATAAAGCTCACACAGGTACGTATACCACTACACAAATATCAACAACAAGAATGCCCCCAGGCCATAAATCATCACAAATCAATCCCTGACACAGCCCACTTATCTCGCCACGTGTGCAATAGTAACATAAATGCCCACCTTGTCTCGCCACACGTGCATAATAATGTTCCAACCTTGTCTCACCACATGCGTAACCCATAAATATATATACATATCCCGCCTTGTCACGCCGCATGTGCAAATATCAATGGTAACAATAGCACGGCAGAAATCTCGTGCATCACCACAACAAGTACCACAGCAACAATGACAATAATACAAAGTACGACAAGTAAATCAACTCAAGAACTTTTAAATAACAGGAAAATGTGGGACCAAATCACAAGGAATAACCATAGTAAAGAATGTTAGGCGCAAAGAGAACAACTCAACAAAGGAAAACTAATGTGCATCAACGATCCCACAATATACATTTCAACAACAGGGAAACTAACACGAGTCAAATAATTCTAAATAAAATAAGTTGACGAAGATACGGGATATCTAAAACTTCCTTTAGGGTTGAGGAATTACTAAGGATTTTCAACAATTTAATTAAGGATAAGCAGCGGAAAAATAATCATAACCTCAATTAAGATTGAACAAATTATAAGATGATATAATAATAATTGCAAATAAAGATAAGCAGTTATGAAAAGATAGCATGACAATAGAGGAGGTAAAATCTTCAGTTAAGTCAAATAAGAGTCAAATAGGCAATAAGAGTGAATCCTGAAAGCAATTAATTCTAATTAAAGCATGTAGAGGTGAAACTAGTAAATAGGAACTTAATCATATCAAGAACAACTTCATACTCAGTGAATATAAGGACCTAAGAATCCTAAGAGGCCAACTTTTCACAAATAAGTCTGAGCACGCACCCGGCACCTCGCGTGCATGGACTACAATCAACATAGAAGACTCAATCCTAAGGGGAAAATCCCCCACACAAGTTTAGGCGGGATACTTACCTCAAACCAAGCTCAACCAGTCTGTAAGAATGCCCTTTTTTCAATTATCCGACTCTGAATGGCCCAAATCTACCTAAACACAATTGCATAACATGAATACAACCATAATAGACTCATCTAATTAATAAAATCAATACTTTAATAAAAATCCTGAAATTCTCCCTAAAGGTCGACCCGGGCCCACGTCTCGGAATCGGGTAAAAGTCACAAAATATGAACACTCATTCACTCACGAGTCTAACCATACAAAAATCATCAAATTCCGATACCATTTCGTCCCTCAAATCGGGATTTTTTATTTTGAATTTTTTCTTTCAAAAACCACCATTTTCCTCAACTCAAAACACAAATTAAGTGATACAAATAAAGATAGAATCATGGAAATAAATAAATTCTAGGTGAAGAACACTTACCCAATCGATTTGCATGAAACAACCACAAGGAAACGCTCAAAACCGAGCTCTAGAACTCCAAAAATTGTAAAAATAGTAAACCTTCGGAATAGAGGACTTTATATTCTGCCCAGGGGTTTTGCGCATCGCGAACGCGGAGAATGGGACGCGTTCGCGAAGAAGAGAAACAAAGCTGCCCGGTTGTTCTTCGCGAACGCGACAACACATTCGCGAATGCGACAACACGTTCGCGAACGCAAAGAGGAAAAATATGATGGCCCAACGACTGCTCTTCGCGAACGCGTGAAGTAGTATGCGAACGCGAAGAGTGTAATGGAATAGCTACGCGAACGCGTAAGTGACACGCGAACGCGACAACACGTTCGCGAACGCGAAGAGGAAAAATATGATGGCCCAATAACTGCTCTTCGCGAACGCGTGAAGTAGTATGCGAACGTGAAGAGTGTAATGGAATAGCTACACGAACGCGTAAGTGACACGCGAACGCGAAGAGGAAAATGATCACCAGTGCCCAGGGCCTGGTTTGCACTTCGCGAACGCGAGATAGGGAATGCGAAAGCGAAGAAGGGGGTGGCAGAACTTCGCGAATGTGAGAGGGTGACTGCGAACGCGAAGAGGAAATATTTCACCCTCCAAAATAACACTACGCAAACGCGAAGGCAAGGACGCGAACACAATGAAAGAAACCAGATGACAGATAACAACAGTTCAAAAATAGGGGGAAAAGACCCGTAGCCCATCCGAAACTCACCCGAGGCCCCCGGGATCCCGTCTAAACATACCAACAAGTCCCATAACCTAAAACGGACTCGCTCGAGGTCTCAAATCACATCAAACAACGTCGAAATTACGAATCGTACCATGAATCAAACTTATAAATTTTAAATCTTTCAACTTCTAAAACCCGTGCCGAAACCTATCAAATCAACCCGGAATGACGTCAAATTTTGCAAGCAAGTCCAAAATAATACAACGGAGCTGTTCCAACTCTCAGAATCGCATTCCAACCCCGATATCAAAAAGTCTACTTCCGGTCCAAATCTCTAAAAATTCGACTTTCGCCATTTCAAGCCTAAATCAGCTACAGACCTCGGATTTACAGTCCGGATACGCTCCTAAGTCCAAAATCACCCAACGGAGCTAATGGAACCGATGGAATTCCATTCCGGAGTCTTCTTCACATAGTTCCAACTACGGTCAAAATCCTAAGACTTAAGCTTTTGTTTGAAGGATTAAGTGTCTCAAATCACTCTGAATCATCCGGTAACTGAATTCAACTACGCACGCAAGTCAATACACATAATATGAAGCTGCTCAGGGTCTTATGACTCCGAACAAAACTTAAGTTCTCAAAACGACCGGCCGGGTCGTTACAGCTAATTGCAGCATCTTTGACTCGAGGGTGACCAACCTTCAAGGCCAAGATTGTTCAACCTGTGTGGTTTGCATTTACTTTTTTATCATTAATTTCAATTCGAATCTGATTTCTCATTTTGAATCAAGTTAGATCACGTATCCTTAAAGTCGCGTATAAATTCAATTGTTATCCGATTTTGAGGGTAAACAGTTTGGCGCCCACCGTGGGGCTAAGGATAATAGTGGTTATTTGATACAAATCTCCATAACTCACACTGCTTTACACTTGCTCTTTGAAGTGTCTTTGATTCCAGGCTAAAATACAAAAATGTCAAACTCTCAATCAGCACCTCTACATATTGATAATGAGTCTGGTCACCAAGGTGAAAATAACAACATAGCGCCCAGTAACGAGATACCACCTACTGATCCCGCTAGAATTTTGATCGCAGATCCGATTGACGCTAATTCGCATGTGACTATCGATACAAACTTGCCTACCGACCCCGAAAATAGCGTTCGTGGTGGAGCCCGATCAGCAACTCAAAACAAGCAAAACGTTGAAGGAGACGGGACCAGTCTATGAGTGATCTTCGAAATGTTACAGGCTCAATAGGCGGCGATAGCTCAGTTATAGAACCAAAGCTGTGCACCGAGCAGGGTTAAGCCCGATCCTCCCCGGGAAGTCACACGTAGGGATGAACCGGTCATAGAAAGGTCGAATGAACACGAATCGTGGTCTAAACCCGAGATCATAAAAATGCTCGAGGAGCTTACAAAATGGATAGAATCAGGAGAGAAGAAGATCGATGCTAACGACAAAAAGGTGGAAACCTACAATTCTAAGGTAGACCAAATCATAGGAGCACATCCGATATTGAAGGACCAGGATTCCAGGAAGTTAGCGCAAATACCTTTTCCACCGAGCCCGGCTCCGAAGTCGATCCCCAAGAAGTTCCTTATGCCCGAAATACCCAAGTATAATGGAACGATCGACCTAAACAAGCATGTAGCCTCTTCTTATACATGTGCTATCAAAGGGAACGACCTGGAGAACGATGAGATCGAGTCTGTTCTGTTGAAACAAATTGGGGAGACCCTGTCGAAGGGAACTATGATATGGTATCACAATTTACCTCCTAATTATTTTGACTCATTTTCTATGCTTGCATATTCATTCGTAAAAGCACACACATGTGCCATCAAGGTCGAGACTCAGAAATCGAACCTTTTCAAAGTCAAACAAAAGGATAACGAGATGCTCAGAGAGTTCATGTCCCGGTTTCAAATGGAATGAATAGATCTGCCGACGATCGTTGATGATTGGGTTGTTCAAGCTTTCACTTAGGGACTTAATATTCGAAGCTCGGTGGATTCACAGTACCTGAAGCACAACTTAATAGAATACCCAGTTGTTACATGGGTCGACGTGTATAACCGGTATCAATCGAAAATCAGAGTCGCATATGATCAACTCGGGGCCCTTTCAGGGTCTATCTATCCCATCAGAACCCTCGACAGAGTCAAGAGGGATATCAATGGCGAACCGAGGCCAAACAGGGATCGGTATCAGCCGTATAACATAGATCGTAGAAGCAACGGGTCTGGGCGAAACTCCATGAGAAACAAAAGGAGAAATGACTGAGGTCAAAGTAGTCGGGGACTTATGACCAAAAATGGCTTCGACATGTCCAAAGACGCACTAAGTCTAACAGAATATAACTTCAATATCGATGTTGTCGTCATTGTATCAGCTATCGGGCGCATCAAAGATACCAAATAGCCTCGACCTCTACAGTCCGATCCAACCTAAAGGGATCCTAGCTAGATGTGAAAATATCATGGCACTCACAGTCACAGAACGGAAGATTGTCGACAGTTGAGAGAGGAAGTGGCCCGTCTATTCAACAATGAACACCTTCGGGAGTTCTTGAGCGACCGAGCCAAGAATCATTTCAGGAACAGGGATTCTAACAAACAGGCAGAACAAAAAGAACCTCAACACATCATTAACATGATCATCTTAGGGGTTGATATCCCACATGGGCCGATGTTGAAATGCACCAATGTATCCATCACTAGGGAGAAATAAACTCGATACTACATACTGGAGGGAACTTTATCTTTCAACGACGAGGATGCGGAAGGGATCGTGCAGCCCCACAATGATGCACTGGTAATATATGTACTTGTAAATAAAATTTGGGTTAAATGTAGGGGTGGGCATAATACCGTTCGAACTGTGAATTTTAATTTTTCAGTTTTGGTTTAATTGGTTTTTCGATCGGTGCACAGTTTTTAAACTATTAATTTTCAGTTTTTCGATGCGGTTTACGGTTTTGGTATTTCGGTTTACGGTTTAACCAAAAAACCAAAATTTTGGGTATTAATTATTACCCATTGTAGGCTGAAGCCCAATACCTATTTGAACTTTGAAGCCCAATTTAGTTTATCCAAACCCAAATTTACTGATAGTCTGTCTGATACCCAAACCCATCGGTTACACTGACTAAATCACTAATACACTTAGTCACTTTCCAATTTCCATTTCCCAAACCTAAATAAAGAATTAGATTTAGGGTTCTTCGGTTCTTCCTTCTTCCTGTGCGACTGCGACTGCAGCGACTGCTGCGACTCATCGTCGCCGACTGCTGTGACTTCTTCTGAGTTCCTGTGAGTTTTGTGCCTTCTTCCTCAGCTCGACTGTGACGCCTTCTTCCTCAGCTCGTCGCTCATCTTTCATCCCCAGGTTAGTGCGACTTCTTCTGAGTTCTGTGTTGAGTTGGTACCCGTCAAACTAGTACTTTCTAAGTTGAGTTGGTTGTTAATGCCATTTTGGCCGAACTTTCTGATAGATAAGGCTTTTTCGATTTTTGTTATTTTGGTTTTAATTTTGCATAAACTTTCCACATTCAAGATTTCAATGATTGATTTTTTATTAAGATAAGGCTTCTTGTTTTGTGTTTTAGTTCTTTTTTCCTTGGAATAATATTGAACAAAGTCAAGTTTAAGTTTATGAAGAAAGAAAATGTCTTAGTCTTTTGTGTATGTTGATTTTCAATTAGTCTCACTGTTAGTCTTTTATGTATGAAGAAAGAAAATGTCTCATTGTTAAGGACATTTCAATTAGTACTCCCTCTTTTGTATATGTTGATTTTATTTTATTAAGTTCTGGAATTAAGGACATTATAAGCATTATACTGGATCAATTTTATTCAGATATTATAGAATTTCACTTTCTTAGTATGTAAGTTGTATCTGATAAGAATTTCACTTTCTTAGTCTTATTCAGATACATTCTAAGTTGTATCCGATATGAAGAAAGCTCAAGATATTTGAACCTGAAACTCCTAACAGTGCAGAAAAGAAACTAGCAATCTCTAGTATTATTGTACAGGCTTACTAATTCTTTCTCTACTCTTGAATTCAACAGAATGAATGAATGATTGATCAATTTCAGTCCTAACATCAATGTCAATGTTCCTTATCCAACATAAATTGTCAATAAAGCTGATATTCACAAGATACCCTAGACCATCCACAATCTAAATCATCAAACACATAATCGTAATGGTCATTTACCTTCCCTTCATAAACAAGTATCTACACATAATCGTTTGATGAATGATGTATGTTCTAGTAAATAGATTCAAGGTTCTATAGCAGTAAGAAGATTGAACAGCCAAATAATGTTAATAATCTCATCAATACCAGTACAAAATCAATTCAACATGAAAAGATGAATCAAAGGAAGTGCAAACTTTAACCTCATGTAAAATATTTTAAAGGCAGTTAACCAAAAATTTAATCCAGTGAACAACATATTAGAATAGAAAAATACTTACCAAAATCTTAATATCAAAGAATTAGTTTTTCGACATTTATTATATATGTCGCTAAATAAATGTCATCGTAGCTATGATTTCTTGTAGTGTCTATTTGTTATAGACTTATAGGAGTTCCGACCTTAATTCTATTTTCATTCGATTTTCTATAAAAGTCAGAAGTTGAAAATAGAGTAAGTGAGGTGGGTTCATCTGAAAGCGAAATGACACCTTCACCTACAAATTCAGTTGAAACTAGTCAAGGCCCAAAAAAAAAAAACGTACAATGTAGATCAACTGCTTGGGATCATTTTGAAAAGTTTAAAGATGATAATGGATATGATAGAGCAAAGTGTAGACATTGTGGTCGTGATTATAAGGCTGATTCACGATTGAATGGAACAACATCATTGAATACTCATTTAAAAAGGTGTCCAAAAATATCACGGAAAGTTGATAATACTCAAACACAATTGTGTTTACAAAAGGTTGGATAAATTAATGGTGGGGTGCTTTGAAAATTTGAACAAGAACTAGTTAGGAGGGCTTTAGTTGAGATGGTAATTACGGAGGAATTAACTTTTAGCTTTGTTAAAAAGAAAGGCTTTAAGAAGTTTATGAGCATAGACCAAACTCTATTTAATATTCCTTCTCGTAGGACAATTACAAGGGATTGTTTTCAAGTTTATAATGAAGAAAGGCTTACACTAATGAAAATTTTAGAGAAGTAAAACCAAAAATTTGCCTTACCACAGTCACATGGACTTCGTTACAAGGAATTAACTATATGTGTTTGACGGGTCATTTTATTGATAGAGATTGGGTATTGCATAAAAGAATACTAAATTTTTTCCCTATCTCTAGTCATAAGGGTGACAAAATGACAAACGTTATTGGTAATTGTTTGCTTGAATGGAAATTGGATAAGGTATTTACTGTTACTATTGATAATACTTCTTCGAATGATGTCATGGTCAAAGAATTGTCTAAACAACTAGATGTGTGGAAAACTAATTCGATGAGTGGTAAGCATCTTCATGTGAGATGCATGGCTCACATACTTAATCTAATTGTGCAAGATGGTTTGAAGGAAATTGATGTTTCTGTAAAAGGTGTTAGACAAGCTGTGAGGTATGTGAGATCATCTCCGCAAAGGACCTTAAAGTTTAGGGAATGTTATGCACATCAAGAGGTAGAATTTAGCAAAACATTGTGTTTTGATGCTCCTACAAGGTGGAATTTCACCTACTTGATATTGGAAACGGCTCAAAACTTTGAGAAGGCCTTTGACAAGTTTCATCTTTTTTATGATGGATTTTCTACTCATCTTTTTACGCATGTTTGTAAAGATGGGAATGTTGCTGGTCCATTTGTATGTGATGATTGGGTGAATGTGAGAAACGTGATAAAGTTTCTTGAAAGATTTCACGAGCTCACCGAAAAAGTTTCAAGTTCACGTTATGTTACTTCTAATTGTCATTTTGAGGATATATGTGAGCTTGATAGTCATTTGAAAGCTTGTTTAGCTAGGGATGATACTAATTTGAGTAAGATGGTAGGGAAGATGAAAGAAAAGTTTAAAAAATATTGGGGTGAACCGAAAAAGATGAATAAAATGATATTCATTGCTTCTGTATTAGATCCTCATAACAAATTAGAGTATGTTGGTTTTGCACTTGAGGAAATGTTCGGGGAAGGACCAGGGAAGAAATTAACTGCCGAAGTGGATGCTTATTTGAATTCTTTGTTTGGGGAGTATCAAAAAACATATTCCAAAGGATGTTATCTTCAATCATCTCCATCTAAATCTACTTCATCTGATGACACATCTGAGCCATATAGTGGGAATGTGAGAACAAAATCTATGAGAACAAAGCAATTGTTGAAAAGGCAAAAGGAAGACTTCGGAAGTGTAGGTGCTAAATCTGAGTTAGAAAGATATATTGGTGAAGGACAAGAACCATTGTCTGATGATTCTGATGACTTTAAAATCTTAGATTGGTGAAAAATTAATGTGCCTCGATTTTCTATTCTATCTGAGCTAGCTCGTGATGTATTAGCCATTCCAATTTCAAGTGTTGCATCGGAATGTGTATTTAGCACTGGTGGTTGCATTCTTGATGCATTTAGGAGTTCATTGACTCCTCGTTTGGTGCAAAGTCTTGTTTGTATTCAAGATTGGTTTAGATGTGAGGGTACTCCTATTAATGTTGAAGAAGATTTGGAGTTTCTTGAGTAAATTGAACTTGGTAATATTTTGCGTTATATGAGTATTTTAGTGAAAATTAGTTTAATTTGTAAGTTTAAATGACACACTTTATCAAATTATATTTAGATATGGCAACGAGCGGAAGAGAAACTTGCATTGTTGAAAGAGATACTAGCATTGTTGATGCATAGTTTGAACAAGTGGTAAGTTTAAAGATTTGCTTATTTTATGATATTATTTTGTTATTTATAATTAAAAATATTTTATTAACTTGTGATATTTTCTTTTTTTTTTATAGGTTCAACTATGCCTCGTGGTCCTAAAGTTAGATCGCCTATTTGGGAACATTTTGAGCTAGTTAAAGTAAATGAAGAAGCCCGCAAAGCAAAGTGTCTTCATTGTGGTCTAGTTTATTATTGTCATCCAAAGTATTATGGCACTTATGGCTTAGTGAAGCATATTAAGAAGTGTCTCATGCCTCATCGAGTGATTCGTATTTAAGACTTTAAGTATCATATTCTAGACTTACTTTGTGGCTTGTGGGTTGTGACTAGTTTGCCACTGTTTTGTTATTTGATGATGGTATTTCTAGACTTATTTTGGACTTTGGTAGCTGCTAGATTTGCCACTGTGTTAAACTGTTTTGGACTAGTTTGCCACTGCTGAACTGTGCGGTATTTTGCTACTTAGGTGTTCTGTTTGCACTGAAGGCCTCCATGTTCTTTGTGTGCTTGTTCTCTATAGTTTATTCTTAGTTTCATTTATAGTGTAGTTTTAAATTAGAGTATTATTGTCGGCAAAACTTATGTTAGACTGCTGTCTGCCACTGTCTTTATCTGTTGCTGGGCTGGACGAACAGCAACTAAATGACAATTTGCTGGGTTGTCTTTCTCAAAAGTCAAAATGACAATTTGCTGGGCTGGACGAACAACAAATAAATTCCAGCCTTGTTTATTGATGTTCCTACAAACCGTAAATACTTATTGTTCCTACAACCGTTTAAAAACAAAAAAATAAATCGAAAATAACCGAACCGAACTTTGAAAAAATCGCACTGAACCGTTAATACTTGGTTTGATTTGATTATTAATATTACAAAACCGAAAACCGATAAACCGAATCGTACTTTCATAATAACCGATCGAACCGACCGATGCCCACCCCTAGTTAAACGTGTGTTAATTGATCCAGGTAGCTCAGCCAATATCATTCGATCAAGGGTCGCGGAACAGCTCGGTCTACAAGACCAAATTGTGCCTGCAGTTCAAATTCTCAATGGATTCAACATGGCATGTGAGACCATTAAGGGCGAAATAGCGTTGCCCGTAAATACCGCTGGGACTATCCGTAGACTGACGGAGTCAAAATAGTCTACGGAGAACAGCCGGCTGCGAGGGAAATGTTTGCGGCCGAGGAGGTGATACCGACATCTATAGTTTCAACATCGAAGGGCCCAAACCAAATGGTAAAAAATGGGGCCAAATAGCAATCACTGATTCAATGTTCGGCAGATTCGAACAAACAAAAGGAAGTCGAGGATGATGATTATGGGGTTCCCAGATCTTTTATAACCCCCGGTGATTCCGACGCCACTAAATCGACGATCGAGGAGATGGAACAAGTCACAATGCGAGAAAGCTTTCCCGATCGAATGGTAAACCTGGGCACGGGGCTAAGCTCCGAGCTCAGGGAAAAACTCATTCAATTTCTTATAACTAACAAAGATTGTTTCGCTTGGTCTCACCTCGATATGACAGGAATCCCGCCGGATATAACCACTCACAAGCTAACTCTGGACCCAAAAGTTCACCCGGTTAAACAGAAGAGGAGACCCCATTCTGAGATCAAGCATGCTTTCATCAAGGATGAGGTATCCAAACTTCTTAAAATAGGGTATATTCGGGAGGTTAAATACCCGGATTGGTTAGCAAACGTAGTGGTATTCCCTAAAAAAGGGAATAAACTAAGAATATATGTAGACTACAAAGATTTTAATAAGGCATGCCCCAAAGACTCTTTTCCTTTGCCCAACATCGACTGTATGATCGATGCCACGACCGGCCATGAGATCCTCAGTTTTCTGGACTCGGATGATCAGGAAAAACTTCCTTCATCACTAAATACGGCACATTTTATTATAACGTAATGTTGTTTGGATTAAAAAATACCGGTGCTACTTACCAATGCCTAGTAAATCGGATGTTTGAGGAACAAATAGGAAAATCAATGGAAGTTTACATTGACGACACATTAGTTAAGTCCCTGCGAGTAGAGGACCATTTAAAATATTTGTAGGAAATCTTCAGCATACTGAAGCAGTACAATATGAAGTCGAACCCAAAAGAATGTGTGTTTGGAGTTGGGTCGGGTAAGTTCCTCGGATTCATGGTATCCAATCGGGGAATCGATATCAATCTCGATAAAATCAAAGCCATCAAAGATATCACGGTCATGAGCAACGTAAAGGACGTGCAAAGGTTAACTGGGCGAATAGCTACCCTGAGTCGATTTATGTCGAGGTCCTCCGACAAGAGCCACCGATTCTTCACACTATTGAAAAAGAAGAAGAACTTCTTATGGACATGGAATGACAACGAGCATTGGAGGAACTCAAGAGGTATTTATCAAGCCCGTCCCTGCCTCACACACCGAAGACATACGAACAACTACACTTGTACTTAGCGGTCTCGAAGATAGCGATAAGTGGAGTCCTAGTTCGGGAAGGGCAAGGTACGGAGTTTCCAATTTACTATGTTAGTAGGACCTTAGGTGAGGCCGAAACTAGGTACCCTCACCTGGAAAACCTGGCGCTCGCTTTGCTAAGCGCCTCTAGGAAGCTAAAATCGTACTTCCAATGTCACACCATATGTGTCGTAACTACTTACCCTTTGAGGAAAGTTATGCATAAGCACGAACTCTCTGGCTGATTGGCCAAATGGGCTGTAGAAATAAGTGGGTACGATATTGAGTATTGACCTCGAACCACCATTAAGTCGGCCGATTTTACACAGACCCTAATACCCGAGGTCGAAAGAGAGTTATTGGTCAACTCAGGAACTTCCTCGAGAATCTGGACCCTCTTCACGGACGGCGCCTCAAACGCAAAAGGGTCCGGACTTGGCGTCATACTAAAGCCACCAACAAGTAATATAATTAGACAATCTATTAAGACTGTGAAATTGACTAACAACGAGGCCGATATGAGGCCATGATTGCAGGCCTTGAACTAGCCAAGAGCTTGGGGGCAGAGGTAATCGAAGCCAAGTGTGACTCCCTCTTTGTGGTAAACTAAGTTAATGGAACATTCGGGGTCCGAGAGGAATAAATGTAAAGATACTTAGACAAATTACAGCTGACATTACGTCAGTTCAAAGAATGGACTTTGCAACACTTACCTCGGGATCAAAACAGCGAGGCCAATGCCCTCGCTAACTTGGGGTCGTCGGTCGAAGGCGACGAGTTCAACTCGGGATAAGGCGTACAACTTATGAGATCGGTTGTAGAAGAAGGCCACGACGAGATCAACTCGACGAGCCTAACTTGGGACAGGAGGAATATGTGGAATATCTCACATTCGGTAAACTGCCCTCGGATCCAAAATAGTCGAGGGTCCTACGTACAAAGGCAACCCGATTTAGCCTGTCCAAAGACGGAACCTTGTTCAGAAAAACATTTGATGGCCCACTTGCAATATGTCTAGGGCCGGGTGATACTGAGTATGTTTTGAGGGAAATCCACGAAGGTACCTGTGGAAATCATTTGGGCGCCGAATCGCTAGTTCAAAAAATAATCGGAGTCGGTTATTACTGGATCGACATGGAAAACGATGCAAAGGAGTTCGTTCGAAAATGTGATGAATGTAAAAGACACGCTCCGATGATCCATCGACCTGGGGAACTGCTGCATTCGGTTTTTTCACCATGGTCGTTCATGAAGTGGGGAATGGACATTGTTGGCCCCCTTCCGTGGGCACCCAGTAAGGCTCAATTTATATTGTTTATGACTGACTGGTTTTCTAAGTGGGTGGAAGCCCAGACATATGAGAAGATAAGGAAAAAGAGGTCATCGATTTCATTTGGGACCAGATCATATGTCGATTCGGAATGCCGGCCGAGATTGTATGCGATAATGGGAAACAGTTCATCGGAAGCAAAGTAACCAAATTCCTTGAAGACCATAAGATCAAAAGGTTCCTATCGACACCCTATCACCCTAGTGGGAATGGACAAGCTGAATCTACCAATAAAACCATACTTCAAAAACTTAAAAAAAATGTTAATCGACGCCAAAGGAATATGGAAGGAAATATTACCCGAAGTCCTGTGGGCATACCGTACAAGCTCGAAGTCCAGTACCGGGGATACCCCATTTTCTTTGGTTTATGGCGTCGAAGCATTAATACTGGTCGAGGTCGGGGAACCAAGTGCCAGATTCTGATATGCAACAAAGAAATCGAACGACGAAGCTATGCGTATGAACCTGGAGCTATTAGATGAAAGGCGCGAAGCCGCCCTTGTCAAGTTGGCCGCCCAAAAAAGCATTCAAAAGATATTATAATCGAAGGGTCAACCTTAGACACTTCAATAACGGGGATTTGGTACTAAGAAAGGTCATGCTAAGCACCCAAAACCCGAATGAAGAAATAATGGGGTCGAACTGGGAAGGACCGTACCAAATTATTGAGATTACCGGAAAAAGATCCTACAAGCTCAGAACAATGAATGGCGAGCAACTACCGAACAACTGGAATATAACTCACTTAAAGTGATATTACTGCTAAGGTATGGCCTCGTTCTTTCTGTTATTTACATCTTAAACTAACCCCTGCAGGTAACCAACAAGGGACGGTATAAGGTTTTAGGTCTGACAACACGCGTTGCACTATTTTTCCCTTGAGCCGGTTTTGTCCCAAATGGGTTTTCCGGCAAGGTTTTTAACGAGACAACAAGTAAATCATGCTAACTTAGCAATGAGTTAGTGTCAATGATCATAACAACGTTTGAGGCCCCTCTTCGATCAACCTCGGACACTGGGGCATTACCCTCTGATATCGACTTTAGAATGGAAAGAGACTTCGGGAGTGAAGAGTCTCGATCGATAGGGTTCAATGTAAGGGCCAAATGGTCAAATGAACTATGCCCACATAGACTGCTCGAACCATGACACAAAGCATGTACACATACATTACTACTATGCACAAGAATAAAGAGAAGTCTCTTCCTTGCAAACATCTTGTCTTTTAAGATTTTTTCCTTTACATTTATTAAGGAATTCCCTGCTTCCGATCCCCTAAAGGAAACAATCCCAGGGGCCGCCTTAACCTGAGTTTGAATAATCACTCTCTCACTCGGGGACTGCTGTCCGAAAAACAAACCTGGACGGTCCAAGTTATTAGACCTCGGGGGTATAAGACCTATTAGGCAACCCCCTAATTTTATAGTCTAAGGCCACCCCCACTAGGGTAATGACTCGGAGACGTCTGAAGCCCGTAACAAAATCAACAAGGCTTTGAAATTTCTTAACATATTCCAAAGGCTACCCTCGACGGACTGTGACTTAAAAACTTTGGGGAAATAAAACTTTTGGTCACACCGAACCCCCACGATGCCTTAAAATGAAATAGTTGAAGGCAAGGTTTCTTTGAGTCTTTAAACGAAAACCAATTGTTTCATGCCAAGGCATTTAGATCTTTGAAAATAAAAATAAACAAAGCAAAGAGAAAATATGAAAGTTGTTGAAGGGAAAAGGCCTTATATTCATAATAAGAAATTTCTTTTTACAAGGGTCGAATGGCCCCGATATAAAATTTTACAATGGCCAAAATGACCTAACAAAATAAAAGACAAAAAAATGTTTAAAAAGCTCCTAAGTGGCCTAGTCTTTGCCGGGGGCCGCTTCATCACCTTTAGGGTCTCCGCTACCTTTAGGATCATCTGAATCTTCAGATCCCTCGGAATCCTCCTCCTCGGGATAAGCTAGCTTCCTGGCCATGGCTTTGGATACCTTGGCATTCTCGATTTCGGCCAACAGGTCAAAACTCTGAGCTCGAACTCCCTTGAGGGTCTCCCTTTGGGATTGCCACATAATATGCTCCACCAAGTTTCTCACTTGATCCTGAGCTGCCTCGGCATCGACCTTATGCTGTGCCACCCTCTCATCAGCCTCGACCTTAACAACAACAATCTCCGACTTGGCCACCTCAAGTTCCTTGGCTAGAGATCGCCGAGCTCAGTTGAGACTGGAGCTCCTTGATCTTTTTTGCCTATACCAAGGTCTTTTCTTTTGCATTCCGAAGCTGGACCTCAGTCAAATCTAGTTGTTCTCGGGAAGTCTCCTTTTTCGAGGACAGGCGGTTCATGTTTTTCTTCCATTCTTCGGCCTCAGCTTTCACCTCGTCCACCTCCGCCTGGAGCTGCTCGATCTGGTCAAGTTTCTTTTGAACCTGCGGGTTCGGGTCGTTAGCCATTGTGTCTAAATCATTGACACTAACTTCAAATACTCATCTTACCTGCTCGATCAGGTTGTCACGCTCCTTCCAAGCCATTTCTAACTCGCCCTGGAGCTTCTCACTAAGGAGCTTGTAAGCATCCCTCTTCTCAGTAAGCTCTCGGGTCTCGGTCTCGTATTGCATTAACTCTTCCCGATATCGAAGAAAGGTTTCATGATGAAGCATCGAGGCCTGCGAACACAAAGAAAAATGTTATGATTATTTGCAATTTAATCTAAGTACATAATAAAAAGGCATTTGAAGTTACCCGATTCAACGCATGTTGAGATTCATTGAAAAGGCAAGGGGCCTCCACCTCGTCCATTTTAGCCCGATCCTCTTCGGTTACCGGGTATTGAAGATAGCTGGCAACCCCCACATGGGCAGAGAGAACTCGGGCATCCTCCGATATGGATATGATGATTGACCGCTTCCGGTCAGGATCTGCACTCGGGGCTGGGAACCAGTCTACTAATCTCGGACTCGAAGAAGATCCGCTGGCTCCCGAAGATGGCATCTTCCTTGGTACCCGTAAGTCACCTAACCTGGTGACATCCTCCGAGAGAGTAGAATCGAAGCCATCGAAGAAGTTGTTGAAGGAATCTGTTGCCCCTTAAGGCCCCTCATTTGGGCGTCCTTTTAGCATATGGACCTCATTTATCATGGAGTCGGTGAATGATGGTGACCAGGATAGATATATCACCCCAAGCGTATCCTTCGGGGCATTTTCTTTAGCCCGAGGAGTACCGATCGTGATCTCCTTGTAGATCTCCACAGCTCGGTGTAAAATGGTCGGGTCCTTCCCTAGTTCGAAGGCCTCGGCCACTACCTCCTCATCGGCTACCCTGGTTTGAGTCAGCTCGGTACCGCTTCTCACGCGGGTCATCACCTAGGAGGCTTTTTCTTCTTCTTCGAAATCGTCCCTCAGTCGACTAAGCGAATCCGATAGCATCTCCCAGGCTCTGGCACTTTCGTTAGATTTGCGCACCAGCCTTCTTTATGGTTTTTGCTTCTCCGAGTTCGGAGAACTCAGAGCCCTTTTTCTCTTCTTCTCTTTATCCTGTCTCGGAAAAGATGGATTGGGGAGGATGTCTTTATCACCGGATGGGGGTCTCATTTCGACATCTTTGGGAAGACCTACAAAGGAAGAAAAAGTGAGATGGAATATAGCTAAGAAAACTAAGTGTTAATACACTCAGTAGAGAAATCTCACCATGAGAACAAGCCCCCCATCCGAGAAACAACTGCATCACAAAGAATCAATAAGAAGAAGGGCAAAAGAAAAATGATAAACAAAATCTTAAAGGCAAGGTTATACTTATGCTTCATGTTCCATTTCTCAGGAAATGACATGTCCTCGGTCGGGATAAGTCTGAGGTCTTCACTCGAACGAATCGTCCCAACTAACTTCGGTCCCGATCCTCATCGATGCTCGAGAATAAGGCCTTAATAGCCCAACGGGCAAGTTTTATTAGCCCCTCTCGTTAGAGTCGGGGACTGTACAGACGAATGAGGTGATCGACGGTGAAGGGACACCCCCTCGATCTTATTTACAAATAAGTGGAGGAGAATGACTATCCTCCAGAAGGAAGGATGAATTTGGCCCAAGTTCACCTCATACCTCTTACAAAAGGCGATAATGACCGGGTCCAAGAGGCCCAACGTGAAGGGATAAGTGTAAACACTCAGAAAACCCTCCATGTGGGTAGTGATCGCCTCCTTAGGCGTAGGCACCATCACATGCTTACCAACCCAGTTGCAATCCTCTTTGACCTGAGACCGATGAAGTTTTCTCGACCTTAAAATCAACACCGGTAGGGTACCTCGTAGGAACGAACACCTTCAAGGGGGATCTGGTGTCGTTTTCTCGGTAGCAGCAGAACCATTTTTCTCTTCAGCCAGTCGCGAGGCAGAGGGAGTTACTTTTTGGGGAACAGACTTAGGAGTCTTTGCCATTTTTTTATTAAAATGAAGAAGAATGAGTTAAAGGGGTATGCTTGAATAGTTCAGACAAAGGAGAAACCCTTACAAATCTCTCAAGAAATTGGGGAAAACACTAGAAAATGCAAAGGCTCTTTAAGAACAAGAGTAGGAAATGATTGGATGTAAAGTTTGAATGAATGAAGGAGGAAGTATTTATAGTTTGCACACGACGGTTCAAAACCTGTAGTGGCCGACCATCAACTAACGAACATTTAATGCCATTTAGATATGACTGATGAGATGTTTCACTCATTTTGTCGTTTCTGGCGCAAAGTATCGAGACAAGGATCGAGGGCTCATATCGTTTCTTGTCGTTTACTCTTCGAAAAATGAGGGGACTATCTGTATACGGTAGAAACCGAGCTCATCTATTGCATGATAGATCGGGGATGAAACATAACGGATTGAAGATCGACCCTGGGTTCCATCGAACCTAGGCACGAGGTTACAACATGCGTCTTCAAGATTATCGGGTCTGTAACCCCGGAACTAACCATGACTCCGAATGAGCTCGAGAAAACATTATCGAACCAAAATAATGGAAGTCTGAAATATTCGTAACTGGTCAGATATCACGGCAACAATCTCGGCACGCATCAATGAAACCAATTAATTAGCAAATCATGAGATGTTTTACCTTATATAGAATTGTACCTAAAGTAGGACTCCTCTACTATATAAATGGGGTTTGATTATTTGTAAAGTGCATTGTAACACGCACCCCAAAACAATAAACTGTTATTTCTAGTCATTATTATCTCATCACTCTGTTCTGGCACTGATTACAACATCTTTGACTCGAGGGTGACCAACCTTCAAGGCCAAGATTGTTCAACCTGTGTGGTTTGCATTTACTTTTTTATCATTAATTTCAATTTGAATCTGATTTCTCATTTTGTATTAAGTTAGATCACGTATCCTTAAAACCGTGTATAAATTCAATTGTTATCCGATTTTGAGGGTAAATAATTATAATCTTCATCTTTAAAGAAAGACCACACAGTTGTTGAATGTTTTGAGTCACTAATCTCAACCATACATACTCTCGACTAGTTTCATGAATAACTATTATCTCTGCATGATTGGAAGATGTAGCAGCTAAATTTTATTTTATTGAACGTCATGAAATAATTGTACCTCTACAAGTAAATAGATAGCATGTTTGACATTGGGCTTTAAGTGGATCAGAAAAATAACCTGCATTGCAAAAGCTATATCTGGTCGAGTATTATTTGCAAGATACGTTAGTACCCCAATTGCAATTAGATATGGAGTTCATCTCCAAGAAGTTCTTCATCGTTTTTATGAGGCCAGAATGGACCTTTATTTTTATCAAGTGATCTCACAACCATCGGGATACTCAATGGATGTTCTTTATCCATATAAAAATGCATTAAGATCTTTTCGGTGTATGTTGATTGATGGACGAAAATTCTATCTTTTATATGCTCAATTTATAGACCAAGACAAAACTTTATTTTTACAAGATATTTCATTTCAAACTCTTCAAACAGTCTACTACTTTTGGAAGCTCCACAGGAGTTCCAATGATATGTAGATCATCAACATACACAACAATTATAACAAATTCAGATTCATGCCTTTTTTCCTTATAAAGACACAAGGACAAATTGGATCATTCTTATACTCTTCTTTCAGCAAGTACTCACTCAAATGATTATATCATATTCACCTTGATTGTTTCAATCTGTATAAAGATTTTTGAAACTTTATTGAACAAGTTTCGCGAAAATTTTTATAAGCTTCGGGCACTTTTAACCCTTCAGGGATTTTCATACAAATTCGGTTGTCAGGCTGGGACAACATTCATCAGATGCGTATCAAGTTTTTCATGAATTATCAAATTTATAAGATATCTGAAGGTGATTGCATCCATCACATGAGAATATATCTTCATATAATCAACGCCAGGCCTTTGCAAAAATCCTTGTGCCACAAGTCGTGCTTTCTATCTAACTACTTTATTTTTATCATTTTGTTTTCGCACAAAACCATTTGTATCTCACTGGCTTTATTCCTTCAGGTGTTCGGACTATACATCCGAATATTTCATGTCACGACCCAATTTCACATATAGGTCGTGATGGCGACCAACACTACAGCTAGGCAAGACAACTGATAAATTAAACGTATATTGATTAAACTTTTAATCCAAAAAAATAATAAAATACCAAATTCTACCAATGTGTGTGCCAAGACCTGGTGTCACAAGTGTATGAGCATCTAGTAGATTATACAAAACCTCAAATACTGTCTGAAATAAAAATAGACAGAATGAAAACAACAATACAAGGAGAGACACCGGTAGCTGCAGAACGGCTCAGAAAGGTAGCTCACCACTATACCCCTGGATAACGTAGGTGTAAGACGGTAGGTCCTCCACTAATACTTGCCTCAGGTCCTTCACAAAAAGTGCAGCAAGTTTAGTATGAGTACGTAAACAACGTGTACCCAGTAAGTATCAAGCCTAATCTCGAAGTGGTAGAGACGAGATGGCCGACTTTGACACTCACTACGGGTCAATAATAATAATTAAAATAAAACTAGAATATATAATTCAGCATGATTCGCAGAATATAAAATTAATTTATTTAACCAGCAGAAATAATTAAATTCCTTCAAATGCAACAATTTTCAGTATATTAACTAAATTCCTTCAATTCCAATAAATTTTCAGTTCATCAATTAATCTCATTTATAGGAATAACAATAATTCCTTAGCTAACAGGTATAATAATCCTTAAATTCCAAAGATTTCCAAATTTATCAATTAGCTTCACAAGCTACAATAAACCATCAAATTATCGTGTAATTATTATTATTAAGAACGATTTCTGCCGAGGTCGTTCGGCCCGATCCAGAATATTATGTACACTGCCTAGGGACGTGCGACACGATCCATAGATGCATCTATCCTGCCGAGGCGTTCGGCCCGATCCACAAGAAAGGAGGGCATTTTTTTATGTACATCCGGAATAAGAGTATTTATTGTAAAATTTATTCGAGAGGATAAACATTTATTCAATAATTAATTAATCTAAACAAAAATTAAGCATATGAAAATTTCATATTTTTCTCCTTTCATAACAATTCACAATATATACATCAAATATTTTAATTAATAAAGAATACAATTTACACAAGTAATTCATGCTTTGAGTCCTAAACTACCCGGACTTTAGCATTAAAGTAGCTACGTACGGACTCTCGTCACCTTGTGCGTACTTAGCCCTTGCAATTAGCAATAATTATTTAATTTAATCACCTATGGTATAAATTTCCCCCTCATAAGATTAGACAAGATACTTACCTCAATTTGCTCTAATTTAATCCACTAGAAGGACCTTTCCTCGATTATCCTACTTTGATTGGCTCGAATCTAACCATAAATAATTCGATACAATCACTAAAATTTATAGAAATCAATTCTATAAGAAATACTTTATTTTCAATAAAAACTCGAAATTAATTAAAACTTCGTCTGTGGGGCCCACATCTCGAAATCTGGCAAAAATTATGAAATCCGATAACCCATTCAATTACGAGTCCAACCATACCAATTTCACTCAAATCCGACTCTGAATCGATACCGAAATCTCAAAAAATTCGTTTCTATGAGATTTCTAAAATATTTCAAATTTCAATCTCAAAACACTAATTAAATGGTGAAAACAATGATATATTTGTGTATATAGACCAAATCCGAGTTGGAATCACTTACCCCAAATGTCTTTCCTTGAAAATATGTCAAAAGTCGCCTCTGCTCAAGCTCAAGTTTGTCAAAAATGGCAAATAGGTCGAATGCCTCTGTTTTTATAACTTACAGATCTGTCCAGCTCGATCAGGGAGTCCGATCAGGGAGCTCGATCA
>AWOL01S0032766.1:74140-87011 GCA_000715115.1 Nicotiana otophora
TTTCACTCAAATCCGACTCTGAATCGATACCGAAATCTCAAAAAATTCGTTTCTATGAGATTTCTAAAATATTTCAAATTTCAATCTCAAAACACTAATTAAATGGTGAAAACAATGATATATTTGTGTATATAGACCAAATCCGAGTTGGAATCACTTACCCCAAATGTCTTTCCTTGAAAATATGTCAAAAGTCGCCTCTGCTCAAGCTCAAGTTTGT
Organism: Nicotiana otophora; assembly: GCA_000715115.1. NCBI lineage: Eukaryota > Viridiplantae > Streptophyta > Magnoliopsida > Solanales > Solanaceae > Nicotiana > Nicotiana otophora. Next base: position 74,361 of record AWOL01S0032766.1, read on the forward strand.
CAAAAATGGCAAATGGGTCGAATGCCTCTATTTTTATAACCTGCAGGTCTGTCCAGTCCGATCAGGGAGCTCGATCAGGGGATCTCGATCAGGGAGATCGATCATGGGAGCTCGATCTTGGGAGCTCAATCGCAGCCCAGAATTTCCAGCAGAAGAGAAAAATTGCAGCAGCTGTTTAAGTCTAAGTTTTGATCCGTTAACCATCTGAAACTCACCCGAGGCCCTCAGGACCTCAACAAAATATACCAACAAGTCCTAAAACAACATACAAACTTAGTCGAACCTCTAAATCACATCAAACAACGCTAAAACCACGAATCATACCCCAATTCAAACTTAATGAAACTAAGAATTTTCAACTTCTACATTCGATGCCGGAACCTATCAAATCAAGTCCGATTGACCTCAAATTTTGCACACAAGTCATAAATGACATAACGGAGTTGTGAATATATTCAGAACTGAATTACGACCCCGATATCAAAAAGTCAATTTCCCGTTCAAACTTCCAAACTTTAAATTTCTATTTTAGCCATTTCAAACCTAATTTCACTACGGACTTTCAAATAAAATTCTGATCACGCTCCTAAGTCCAAAATCATGATACGGAACTGTTGGAATAATCAAAATTCTATTCCGGGGTCGTTTGTACATAATTCGATATCCGGTCACTATTTAAACTTAAATTTTTAATTTTTCATCAAAGTTCCATATCTCGGACTAGGGACCTCGAAATTTGATTCTGGGCATACGCCCAAGTCCCAAATCACGATATGGACCTACCGGAACTGTCAAAACACTGATGCAAGTCTGTTTGCTCAAAATATTGACCAAAGTCAACTCAGTTGAGTTTTAAAACTCTAATTCATATTTTAATCCATTTTTCACATAAAAACTTTTCGAAAAATTTTACGGATTGTGCACGCAAGTCGAGGAATGATAAATAGTACTTTTCGAGTCTTAGAATACAGAATTAATTATTAAATTTAAAGATGATATTTTGGGTCATCACACTCCACGTTTTTCAAGTGAAGTTAATTCTACCTATATAGCGTCTTTTCATTTTGGCCAATCATTTCTCTATCTACATTCATCGACAAATCTTGATTCAAGATCCTCATATTGTTGCATTATTTCAACAATAACATTATAAACAAAAGTATTGTCGATAATAATATTATTTCAGTTTCACCGTTTTCCCGTAGAAACACAACTTATTGAGATCTCTCCATTCTTATTATTTTCAGGTACCTGGACCTTCTCTGAGGTCTTATCATTTGTTATGTCACTGACTCTTTGAGCATTGTCTCTGTATTATGATCTCCTAGATCATTTGCTTTTTTTTTCTTTCGAGGATTTTTATATTTGGAATCAATTGGTCTACCATGTTTTAAGCGTGGCTTAGACTCATTTGTATTTATAAATTGTTCAACCAGGACATCAATTCGAATAAGAGCATTAACAGCGGAATATGTGACTTAGTCACCCTTGGTAAGTCAGTGAATGCATCTGGCAGTTGATTTATAATATTTTGTAAATAAATTATCTTTTGAACATCATGTTCATACTGATTTGTTCGAGGGTCTAAATGAGATAGTGATAATGCTTTCAAATTTATCTCTTTTTCCAACTGCTTATTTTCTCCCCTTAAGATTTGGTATATTGATTCATCGAAATGGCAATAAGCAAATCTTGTCGTAAATGAATCTCCAGTCATAGGTTCTAAATAGTTTATAATAGAAAGAAATCCATATCCAACATATATCTCTAACCTTCTCTAGGGACCCATCTTTGAGTGTTGTGGTGGAGCAATTGAAACATATACCGTACATCCAAATATTCTAATATGGAAAATATTTAGCCCGTGGTCAAAAGTCAATTGTAATGGAGAGACTTTATGATAACTTGTGGTTCTGATCCGCACAAGAGCTGTTGCATGTAAAATAGCATGACCCCATGCCTATATGGAAAGTTTTGTTCTCATAAGCATTGGTCTAGCAATTAATTGGAGCAATCTGATTAATGATTTCGCTAGACCATTTTACTATGAACATGAGAAACTGAATGATCAATTGTTATCTCAATTGATATACAACTGTCATTAAAGGCCTAAGACGTAAATTCACCAGCATTATCAAGACGGAGTATCTTAATTACATAATCTGGAGACTGTGCTAATGGTCCATGTGGAGGGTGTATGAGCCCACATATATAACCCTATATATGTTCCAAAAATGCGGAGGATTCAACTCAACTTTAATTGTTGATGGTCTAATAATCAGTTTACCTTGAAAACATGCACCACAAGAGAATTCTTTAGTTTGAAGAATCTTCTGGTTCTTCAATGAATGATCATGTGAATTTTTAATTATTTTACGCATCATACTATAAATGAGATAGCCCAATCTGTCATGCCAAATAATAAAATTATTAGTAAATTCCTTGTTTACTATGACATGTGATTCGACTAGTGTAGTATAACCTAGAGAAAAATGCGAAAAGCTTTTCAAGCACACTTCTTTTCTGCTTTTATTGTAGTAATTATATAAAGGTATTTAACCTTTTCTTCATTGGCGGTCTTAATATGATAGCCATTTTGGAGAATATCTTTGAAATTCAACAAGTTTCTTTGAGACCTAGTATAATATAATGCATCATTAATGGCCAATATTGTTCCTCTGGATAGTAATATAGTTACTCTTCCAGAGCCCTCAATTAATTTAATACTACCAGATATTGTTATAATATTGGCTTCTTTCATAATTAAACAAGAGAAATATCTCTTATCTTTTAATATGGTGTGCATCGTAGCACTATCCAAAAGACATATTTCTTCTTTATTATTAATACACCCTACTGAAGATTGGGAAGTTTTCATATTCTTCATAAAGGAAAAAAAATACTTCATAAGTAATATTGAAAAATTTAAGACAAAAAGAAATTATACTTAGGAAAGTAAATACTGACAATAAAAAAAGTGTTATTTAAAATATGAACTTCATAAAATAAAAAGAACAACGATTCTTATAATTCTTTTCTTTAGTAATAAGTCTTTAGTTATGATGCTCAAAGAAGTCTTTAGCTTCTAAATGGGTAATATCTTCAAGGCCTTCAAAAATATCATCTTTATAGGAAATGTTTGCTTCAACTTTATCATGATTATTCATACGGCCAACCTCAACGTCATTTTAAAAGGTCAAGTGAGTCTCAACTTTATTTTGTTTCTCTTTTTATAGAGGCTTGATAAAGTTTGACAAAATATTCAGGCGTACGACAAATTCGTGCCCAATGATTTTTCATACCACATTAGTGGCAAATATTACTTTTGCCTTTTGAAGGATTACTCTGAGAACTCTTATTGTTCTCTTGTTTATAATGACCACAACCATGGAGATTAATATTCGTCCCTTTCCACGTCCATGTATATTTATACGTCACGATAATTATTTTATCTTCTTTCAGACTTTTGATCTATCACTATCCTATCTGCTTCCGGGAATAGAGCTGATTCAGTGGGGCACATTTCATGATTTTTCATTAAAAGAGTATTACGTTGTTCAACCACCAAAAAACATGAAATTAACTGAGAATATTTCTAGAATCCCTTTTCACGGTATTGCTGCAGTAATACCATATTTGAGGCATAAAAAGTGGAAAGAATCTTTTCCAATATATCTTCATCATTCATTGGTTTCCCACATAATTTTAGTCATTAAGTTATTCTATATACAACAGAATTATATTCACTTGGGGTTTTATAATCTTGTAGCCATAAGTGTATCCACTCACGACGAGCTCTTGGCAATATTGTGGCCTTTTGATGGTGATATCGTTCCTTTAAACTAGTCCATAATTGAAATGGATCTTTCAAGGTTAAATATTCACTTTAACCCTTCATCGAGATGATGGCGAAAGAAAATCATGTCTTTCACCTTATCTTGACTTGATGCTTCATTTTCTTCTTTAATAGTGTCCTCAAGACCCTTAGAGTCAAGATGAATTTTAGTATCAAGTACCCATGGCAAATAGTTATTCCCAGAGATGTCAAGTTCCACAAATTCAAGCTTTGATAAATTCGATATAGTAAAAACTATCACAAAAATAATTGAATTAATAAAAATACGGAGAACGGCCAAAAATACCCCTAACGTATGAGAAATAGCTTACAAATACCCTTCTTCTACCTTTTGGTCTAAAAATACCCTCAACCTTTATTTTTTGCTCATGTATACCCCTCAAACTAACAGTCTAAATCTTGGTCAAATTTAACTCTTTAAAATAGCCATGTGGCCTATTATGATTTGCCGCATTTTTTATTTTAGAATTAAAATAAAAACCCACCCATTTTCTAAACCTACCCCCGCCTGACCCGTTTTTAAACCCTTGAACCCCCGATCCTCCCTGCACCAGATAGTCATAATAGCTGTAAAAACCGTGATGCTTCAATAGGTTCTCTTTCTCACACTGCTAATATTGTTAAGGAAAGCTTGTCATCTGGGGTGTCTATTATTCCTCCAAAATTGAAAAGGCGCCTCGATTGGGTCATTGATAATACAAAACCATGCATGCCAAACTCGCAGACCAATAGACAATTCAAATTTATCCTGCAAATGCAGCATTGATATCTTTCTGCGGTATTAATGATTATATATCAGTATGGCTTTTAGACACTGGACGAAATCGATCATTTATGTCGCTTAGGGAGTTATGAAAAAGCCTTTTGTCTACACATGCCTTACTGGAAATAATGACACTACCAGTATTGTCACAAAAAATAGTCCTAGCGACTTAGGAGATACACATTTCGTTGATCTTTGTGAAAAAGTATTTTGTTCCATAAAATCAAGACAAAATTCTATCGTTGTTCCTATTGGGAATTTGCAATTTGGTGTATGTAGGCATAGGGCCTTACTTATGAAATCAAATATCAAAACCATTTATAGGCACTTATTCGATCACAACAAGACAATTAATAATGACCACTCACTTTTACTCTAATCTGGTGCTGGAAGGATTGGGGGTTCAAGGGTTAAAAATGGGTCAAGAGCGGACACTACTAAAAAAACAATAAATTTGTGACCGTCAAATCAGTCGAAAATCATGTTTTTTCGACGGATTTCCGACTGAAAAATGTCAATCGGAAATATGTGGTCGCAATATATTTGTGACAGAATCAGTCAAAAATTTGCGAGGGATTCAGTCGCAAACTGAAAAATACGGGGACATTTGAAATTAAGCCATTTGCGACCGAATCAATCGCAAATTTGGCTATTGATTCAGTCGCTGACCAGAGTTAAAAAAATAAATATAAATTAAAAGTTTCGAGTGATTTCGTCAGAAAATTTAAAAATAAAATTAACTTTTAATTAATTATTCTAACTAAAACAATCGTAAATATTGATTATTAATTAATTAAAAATATCAAAAATTCTCCATTTGCGACTGACTCAATCGCAAATATTAATTAAATTTTGTTAAAAATTTTCAATTTGCGACAGATTCAATCTCAAATCTGGGAAGTTTTAAGCAGGATCCTTTTGTATTTCTAATTACACCACCTGTCAAATAAAACAGTCAACCAAACACCTAACAATTAACCAAAAATATAATATAACAATCCAAAAACCTAATATAACAATCCAAAATCCAATATTTACTACAAAACGAACAGTAATATTTATAACAATTCAACCAACTAAGCAAACAACCAGCTATCAAATAACATAAATTAAACATGTCTCTAACTTCAACTCTAAAATATTCAAATAGCCTATTCAGAATCAGTCTCCTCCTCAGACTCAGACTCAGACTCCATTGCAGCTCCTTTCTTGCTTTTTTTAAAACAATTTTTGGATCAAATCTTGAGTTGCTTGAAATTCTTGCGACATTTGATCCACTTTTTGATGCATAGCTTCCATATCTTCTTGAAAAGCTGATGCCCTAGTGAATAATGTTGTTGGTGGACGACTGGAGGATGGTTGTACTCCAATCTCGTAGACTCGACTTTTATTTATTATTTTCACGAGAAATAAATAAAAGAAAGTAAAAGAAGTAAGAAAACAAACAAGCAACTTTCAAATTAATACCAAAATAGATAATTACATTATATTTATACCTTTATTTACGCCACCAACCGCTTGTGTCCAAATTGCAGTCATATCCTCCGGGGTCGGTTGAGTTCCTTCAGGCTGAGTTTGCCGCCATGTACCAAGATCAATATGATACTTGTCCTGAAATAAAACTAATACACATTATATAAATAAAATAAATCAAGAAGGAAAAATAATATAGTGTTGGTGTTGGGATCATATAAATGTCTCTGAAGCAAGCGGTTCGATCAATCCTTCTCTTGTGCCGTCCTTCTTCTTCTTCTTCTCCGCAAAGACATCAGCATAAGTCACATCTCCCCGACGTTCCTTTTCCTGAAATTAAGAAGTAATTAGATATATATGTGTGTGTGTGTGTGTGTGTGTGTGTGTGTGTGTTCAATTTGCATACTTGTAAAACTAAGAATATTTTATAATAAAATTACCATTCTCAAACGATCGACTAGAAAACTAATAGAACCTCCGGTATGTAATGCTCCACCCTTAGTAAAAGCTTTGTTTAACTTTGTCTGTTCACTCTTCTTCTTCCACTCAGGGGTGTTCCACTTCGCCAAGAGCTGATTCCAGACATCTTCACGTATCCAATCAGGCATGTTGCCACCTTTCCTAGAAACATGATGTGAATCTGTTGTCCGTTTCTGTGCTTTCTTCTCGAAGTTCTCATTCACCAGATTTTCAAGTGTTGGCTGCCATACGCACCTAACCTGCAAAATTAAATAAATAATATTAGACGAATGAGGATAAGTATTAATAAAAATTAATTTATTTTTACCTTAAATTGTTGCCACATATTCATTCTGATATGGTACGGTATCTGTCTCCAGGAATTCCACGGCTCATGAAAAAATTGCTTCATAGATTCCATCGCCATATGCGTGGCCTGAAAGGATGGAAAAAATCTGGATTTAATTTAACATATAAAATGTCATTAAATTCATTATATTCAAAATTTTATTGAAAGTTTTTAAAAGGAAATTGAATAAAAACTCACCCGTCGCCATGGGGAATGATAATCAGCCGATGAAGATGATCGTACTGTACAGTCCCTCCAGTACATTGTCTTACGGTACCAGCAACTGTAGAAGTACTGGTAGATGCGGATGCAGTTCCGTGAGAGCCTCCAATATCCAAGTTACATACACTTGGAGTGAATGATGATGGAGATGATAATTAAGTGGGCGATATATGAGGCACAAAAGATGAACCACCATGCTGGCTACTATGATGGCTCGGGGATGCAATCGGTGGTGAGCCACCGAACTGACTAGCGGGATCACGAAGGGAAGAAGCTGGAAAATGAGGCGTGGCTATAAAATTAATGGTGGTCGAAGTTAAGCCACCATGAGAAGGCATGGAGTAATACTGAAGCGAGCTAGATAGGGGAGGGACTTTGAAAAAGTCATATGACTGTGAAGCTGGCATGGAAGGATGAGGAGGCATAGGAGGAGGGCTCATATTTGTTGTAGGTGGAGGAAGCTGACTTGATCTAGGTAAAGTGTGTTTTTTCTTCTTAGATTGTTTTATTTCTTTACTGTGAGAATCCATCTATGTAATTAATGTAAAATAGTTACATGTAAAAATATTTAACAAAAAAAATATAAACATAAATTATACATAATAAATATAACAATATAAACATAAAACATAAAGATGCCATTAATAATATAAAGTGATTTTATTACATATTACAATGAAGCACATCATAACATATAAATACTGAACAAGTCATAAAACATAAATAGCTTAATATTCATCACTTGTTTCATTTTTATTTTATTCATCATATGATTCTTCATCGCTTGTTTCATCTTCATCATATAATTCTTCATCCTCGCTTGCTTCATGTTCATCAATAGAATCTTCGTCCTCATTTTCCGTTGATGTTCCCTCACCATGCTCAGCTAAAATTGATCTTAGGACCGAAGGATCCAATTCTTCGTATATGTCGTTGCTATCATGCAATTAATCTGCTAATTCATCATCCACTGCTATTTCAACACTTGAAATATTATTTTGATACACTACATCCAATGCATCCTCGACTTCAACTCTACCCATTGGCTTAGATTTTATCACTACCCGCCATGCGGACTTATCCTTGCATAAAGGACAAGGTATATAATACACATGTTTCACATTTTGTGCAATAATAATGGGTGATAGAGACTATACCTCCCCGTGTGCTTTATTTCAATAATTTTGTGTTGTGGATGCGATTTCGTACCTCTATTTGGTGTTGGATCATACCACGTACACCGAAAGAGTACCAATTTTTTCTTCGGCCAACCCACTTTATACTCAAGTTCTATGATCTCTTGAAGCACACCTGTCACGGCCCAAAATCCAACTAGTCGTAATGGCACCTAACCCAACCCGCTAGGTAACCCAATTAATAACTATCCAATTCCAATGATATTTAATAAGACAGTTAAGTGAAGAAATTATTTGAATCTCATACATTTTCCAAGGACTGGTAGTACAAATCATGAGCTTCTAAGAATAGAGTTTACAAAGCTGAAATAAGATAAATACATCATCTATTTGAAAAACACATTAACAGAGTTTTATAGATCTAAGGCTACTATGAACAAGAAGAAGCTACAATCGGGACGTAGGTACATCTTCAAATCTAGCTCCCATCGAACACAGCAGCATCAGCAACCAACATCTGCACGCAAGGTGCAGAAGTGTAGTATGAGTACAACCGACCACATGTACTCAATAAGTAACAAACCTAACCTTAAGCTGAAAGTAGTGACGAGCAAACACAAAGGTCAAGTCCGACACCAATATTCCACAACAGTTCATAACTACATAGTACAAGTAACAAAAGAGGTATCTCAGAAATAAAATGCTCAGTTCGTTCACAGTTCCAGAAAAATAGGCATTTCTTTTCAAGTATCTCAGTGAAAACCCAAATCTTTTACCGAAATTGCCAAAAATATGAGTAAGTTTGAAAACTATGATTTTTTCCAAAAATCCTTTCAACAATAAATAAGATGTTTCATTTTCCTTTTAGATAGCAAGTGTAAGATGTCTCCATATACCCATATGTCAAAATGTATGAGAAGTCATAAAAGACGTGATACTATACAACATGAGGAAAAATGCATCTCTATGCATGTATGTCAAGTGTGCATGATAATTGCGATGCAAATCAGTGATAAAGATCATATGCATATTCTCAGAGTATCAATGCACTCAGTCCTCCCAGTCACTCAGACCTCCCAGTCACTCAGTTATGCCAGTCACTCAGTTCTGCCAATCACTCAGTCCTCCCAATCACTCAGTCCTCACAGTCACTCGGCACTCGCACTAAGTAGGTACATGCGCTCACTGGGGGTGTGCGCAGACTCCGGAGGGGCTCCTTCAACCCAAGCACTATATCAAGACAATCATGGCATAAAATCAATGAAATATGCTGCGGCATGCAACCCGATCTAATAAATAACCTCACAATCAGGCCATCGGCCTCACTCAGTCATCAACCTCTCCAGTCTCTCAGACTCTCAATGTCATGAAATATCAGCCCAAAATAATGATGTGATGTATCAATATGTAGCAACAGAGCCTGAGGTATGATATGAAATGAATGAACATGACTGAGTATGAAATTGCAATCTAAGAAAATAACCCAACAATAGTAATGACCTCAATGGGTCCCAACAGAATAAGAATGTAGCCTAGATATAGTTTTAAACATGAATCACAGCTCAATAGCTCTAGTACGTAGATTTCATGGTTACAGATATGATCAGGTAGCTATACAGCACTACAGAAATAACAAAATTACAAATTACACGGTGCATGCCCACACGTGTGTCACCTAGTATGTGCGTCATCTCAACACCAATCATATAGCACGTAATTCGGGGTTTTATACCCTCAACACCAAGTTTAGAAGTGTTACTTACCTCGAACAAGTCAACACCAATCCCGAGCAAGCCAAGCGATGCTCCAAAGATGCCATCCAGTGCATTTCGACCTCCGAACGGCTTGAAACTAACCAAAACCAACTCAAGTACATCAAACAATGCTAAAGGAACCAATCCCGATCGAAAAAGATCAAATCTTGAATCAAAAACCCAAAATCGGCCAAAAGCCCAACTCGGGCCCGCACCTCAGAACCCGACAAAATTTACCAAATCCAATAACTCATTCAATTACGAGTTCAACCATACTAGTTTCACTCAAATCCGACTCCAATTCAACGTTCAAAACTCAAAAATTCGTATTATGAAACTTTAGGGCAAAATCCCCCAATTCTCTCTTTAAAATTCACAATCCAATTACCAAAAAACGAAGGTAGATTCATGAAATATAACCAAAACTGAGTAGAGAACACTTACCCCAATCCTTATGATGAAAATTGCTCCAAAAATCACCTCAATCCGAGTCACACATCTCCAAATATGAAGAAAGAACCAAAACCTCGATTTTTATGGTTTCTGCCCAGCATTTTCGCACTTGCGGCACATTAGCCGCTTTTGCTGCCATCGCACATGCGCAAAACCAGCCGCAGGTGCGATCACACCAGAACTAGCAGCCTTCAGCAATGCACTATGCAACGAAAGTGATCTGAACCTCGTCCGAAACTCATCCGAGCCAGTCGGGACCCCGTCCGAACATACCAACAAGTCCAATAACATAACACGGACCTACTCGAAGCATCAAATCACGCATAACAATATCGAAACGATGAATCACACCTCAAATCAAAATCTATGAATTTTGAACTTTCAAATTCAATAACTCGCACCGAAACATAGAAAATCAATCCGGTATGACTTCAAATTTCGCACACAAGTCATAAATAACATAAATAAGCTATTTCAATTTTCAGAATCAGATTCCGACCTTGATATCAAAATGTCAACCCCCCGGTCAAACTTCCCAAAACATTAACGTTTTCCATTCCAAGCCAAATTTAACTACAGACCTCCGAATCACAATCCGGACGTGCTCCTAAGTCCAAAATCGCCCAACGGACCTACCGGAACCATCAAAACTCCGTTTCGGGTCCAAATTCACAAAAAGTCAAAAGTTGGTCAACTCTCCAAATTTAAAGCTTTAACAATGAAATTCATTCTTCCAATTCGATTCCGAATAACCTGAAAACCAAAACCGATGATTCACATAAGTCATAATATATCATACGAAGCTACTCATGCCCGTAAATTTCCGAGCGAAGCGCAAATTCTCAAAACAATCGATTGGGTCGTTACATTCTCCCCCACTTAAACATACGTTCGTCCTCGAACGTGCCAAGAGTTGTTCCAAAAACTATCAAACCATTGTATAACCTTACCATGCACATACCCATTGGTGATCCCATATCACCCTATCCCATATAGGTCTGATAACAAAACATAAGTGAATTTTCTCAATTTAACCTAGTCTACAAGCCTTAGAATCCAATTTTCAACATCAGGAATTTCTTATAAGATCTGCATCTCGCAACCTACACATTGTATAAGTCTGAACAAGTTGTACCAAGCCGCAACCATAACCCAAGATCCACTCGCATGATATATCACATAACACAGATACTCGTAGCAATGATTCCTATTCACAACAGCTGCTCAAAATAACCCATTGCCGGTAATAACCTCATATCAAACAAGACTTCGTTCTAAACCTTCGTACACTTCCGATAATGAAAGAAACACGCAGAAACTCATAACCATTCATCAGATCTGCCAGTCATGGAGCTCCCTCTACTTCGACAAGAACTATAACAAATTTCAAAGTCGATCAGCAATAATATCCTTCCAAATATACCACAATCAAATCTGATAGCATCCATCCTAGATCCGATGACCTTATCTTATCAAATACCAGCTACTCTACGGACATGCCATTCCAATACTACCCTGAGCCATGAACCGTGCAATCCGTGCACCAATACGCAATAATTCAGATGTATGCAAACATAGAATATGACCCAAACGAGAGAACTGCCCCGCAAGCTTAACAAGTACTGCCACAACGAAATGCTAAAAATCCATCACACACCGTAGAACCTTAACACACGAACCTAACACAAGGTTCATACCTTAACATAACTCTGCTACAATACGTGACCCCATCCAAACACTGACTCGTATGAAATACCTCAGCCATCACGCTCAAAATCAATAACCACGCACAATCCGACATCAAGTACTCAAAATGCATGATCATAACCACGGAGAAGCAAATGAAACAATGCCACACAAACCCCGAAAGAACATAACCAATACGCAATAAATCATGCAATACCCAAATACCCATCTCACTCAAATTCTGCTATAAAGCCCAAATAAAACTGCACCAGGTGTGCTTATAACCAACGAATCACAACTCTTCGTAGCATAGAAGAGTAACTCACAGATCATTCCAAAACATGAATAAGCTCAACAACAACCGAATAGAACATCCCTCAACAATAACAGTATGGAGTCAACCAATCCGGCTCGGTGTAGAATACACATCCTAATTGGGCCTACCAATGGACCCCCAAATCAACTCCGGGCACCCACAAATAGATAAATAACCCTACGAA
>AWOL01S0032770.1:13828-25653 GCA_000715115.1 Nicotiana otophora
TGAGGTATTTACTGATCATCGCAGCCTTCAGTATCTGTTCAAACAAAAAGATCTTAATTTGAGGCAGAGAAGATGGTTGGAGTTGTTGAAAGACTATGATATCACCATTTTGTATCACCCCGGAAAGGCCAATATGGTGGCCGATGCTTTGAGTAGAAAGGTTGTGAGTATGGGAAGTCTTGCGTACATTTTGGTTGGTGAGAGGCCATTAGCTGCAGATGTTCAGACTTTGGCTAATCAGTCCGTGAGGTTAGATGTTTCAGAACCCAGTCGAGTTCTATCTTGCACAGTCGCTCGGTCTTATTTATATGAGCGCATCAGAGAGAGGCAGTATGATCATCCTCATTTACTTGTCCTTAAGTACACGCTGCGGCACGGTGATGCCAAACAGGTTGATGTGGAGGAAGATGGGGTTCTGCGAATGCAGGGTCGTATTTGTGTGTCTAATGTAGATGAGCTTCGTGAATTAATTCTTGAAGAAGCACACAGTTTCAGGTATTCTATTCATCCAGGTACCGGCAAAATGTATCAAGATTTGCGGCGACATTATTGGTGGACGAGAATGAAAAAGGATATAGTTGCATATGTAGCTCGGTGTCTGAATTGTCAGCAAGTTAAGTATGAGCATCAGAGACCTGGTGGTTTGCTTCAGAAGTTAGATTTTGTGGTTTGCTTCAGAAGTGGAAGTGGGAGCGTATCACTATGGATTTTGTTGTTGGGATCCCACGGACTCAAATAAAATTTGACGTAGTTTGGGTCATTATGGACAGGTTGATCAAGTCAGCACATTTCATTCCAGCGGCAGTTACCTATTCTTTAGAGAGGTTAGCTGAAATTTACATTCGTGAGATTGTCCGCTTACACGGTGTGCCCGTGTCTATTATTTCAGATCAAGGTACGCAATTTACCTCACACTTCTGGAGGGCTGTACAACATGAGTTAGGCACGCGAGTTGAGTTGAGTACATCATTTCATCCATAGACAGATGGATAGTCAGAGCACACCATTTAGATATTAAAAGATATGCTTCGCGCTTGTGTTATAGACTTTGGATGTTCTTGGGATCAGTTCTTGCCACTTGCGAGTTTGCTTATATTAATAGCTACCAGTCGAGCATTCAAATGGCTCCATATGAGGTGTTATACGGAAGGCGGTGACGTTCGCCAGTTGACTGGTTTGAACCGGGAGAGGCTCGGTTATTGGGTACCGATTTGGTACAAGATGCCTTGGATAAGGTCAAGTTTATTCAGGATCGACTTCGCACAGCTCAGTCTAGGCAAAAGAGTTATGACGACCGTAAAGTTCATGATATTGCATTCATGGTTGGAGAAAGAATATTGCTCCGAGTTTCACCTATGAAAGGTGTAATGAGGTTCGGGAAGAAGGGCAAGTTGAGTCCTAGGTATATCAGACCCTTTGAAATTCTTGAAAGGGTGGGTGAAGTAGCCTACGGGCTTGCATTACTACCTATTTTATCAGCGGTTCATCCGATGTTCCATGTGTCTATGCTCCGAAAATATCATGGTGATTCGTCCCATGTGTTAGATTTCAGCTCAGTCCAATTGGACAAAGATTTGACTTACGAGGAGGTGCCAGTGGCTATTCTAGCCCGGCAAGTCCGACAGTTGAGGTCTAAGAGTTATCCTTCAGTTCGAGTGCAATAGAGAAGTCAGCCGGTAGAGGCATCTACCTGGGAGTCCGAGTCGGACATGCGGAGTAAATATCCACACCTTTTTTCCAACTCAGATACTTTTTCTAACTCCGTTCGAGGACGAACGTTTGATTTAGAGGTAGAGAATGTGATGACCCAAAATGTCATCTTTAAATTTAATAAGTAATTCTATGTTCTAAGACCTTGAAAAACACTATTTATTATTTCTCGACTTACGTGCACAGTCCGTACAATTTTCTGAAAAGTTTTTATGTGAAAAATGGATTAAAATGTGAAATAGAGCTTTAAAACTCAACTGAGTTGACGTCAACATTTTGAGCAAACGGACCCGGATCAGTGTTTTGACAATTTTGGTAGGTCCGTATCGTGATTTGGGACTTAGGCGAATACCCGGAATTGAATTTCGAGATCCCTAGCTCGAGATATGGAATTTTGATGAAAAATTAAAAGCTTGAAATCTTAATAATTTTTAAGAAATTACTGATGTTGGATTTATTGACCTCGGGTCCGTATTTTGGTTTCGGAGCCGAGGGTCTTTCGGAAACAGCCTCTCTACTCCTTCGGGGTAGGGGTAAGGTCTGCGTACACACTACCCTCCCCAGACCCCATCAATGGGATTCTACTGGGTTGTTGTTGTTGTTGTTGTTGTTGTCTGCCAAATTTGGTGAGAATCGGAGTTCATTTGACGTGATTCAGACGTCCGGTACTAAAAATACAAGTTTTAAAGTGTTCTTGAGAATTTCATTTGCTTTGGTGCTAAATTCGTAGTTCTAGGTGTTATTTTGGCGATTTGATCGCGCGAGCAAGTTCGTACGATATGTTTAAACTTGTGTGCATGTTTGGTTTGGAGCCCCGAGGGTTCGGGTGAGTTTCAGATAGGCCATAGGATATTTTGGACTTTGGAAATCTGGTATTTTGCTGCAGCAAGTGTTCTGGCATGTCCTTCTTCGCGTTCGCGAAGGTACTCTCGCGAACGCGAAGAGTAAACTGGGCAGCTGAAGATTTCTTCTTCGCGAACGCGAAGCAATGGGGGCGTTACCCTTTGCGAACGCGACAAGCCCATTGTGAACGCGTAGTGTTAGGCATTGGGGAGGGGGAGTCAGTCGTTCCTTTATCGCGAACGCGAGCAATGCCTCGCGAACGCGAAGGCTAGGGGGAGTAACCATCGTGAACGCGAGCTGGGTCTCGCGAACGCGTAGGCTTGGCAGCCAGTACCCTTCGCGAACACGATAGTGCTCTCGCGAATGCGTTGAACACTGTCGCCCATCACTTAAAACAGAAACAAAACGGATTCTTTTTCATTTTTCACAAAACCTCAATTAGAACTCGGTGTAGGAGCTATTTCAAAAGCGTTTTTCACGATTTCGAACTGGGTAAATGTTCTTCATCATATAGTGATTGTATTTCATAAATCTAAGTCTATATTCATCATTTCTTTCGGATTTAGATGGAAGAAATTGGAATTTTTATAAAATCCTCCAAAAATAAAAATTTAAGATTTAAAGGTCCATTTGACATCGGAATTTGATAAATTTTGTATGGTTGAACTCGTTTCGGAATGTGTGTTCGAATTTCGTAAGTTTTTCTGGAATTTGAGATGTGGGTCCCACTGCCGAATATTTTAATAAATTTCGGATTTTTATCCGAAAAATTTGTAAGTTCGTATGGAATTAATTTCTATGATTAGTATTGAATATATCGAATTGTTTGTGAATAGATTTGAAACTTTTGGAGATAAATTTAAAAGGAAAAGTTGTAGTTGAGTAATTGATTGGAATTTGCAAAGCGAGGTAAGTATCGTGGTTAGCCTTGACTTGAGGGAATAGAACCCTTAAATTATTTATTATGTGAAATGCATGTAAACGACGTATAGGCGAAGTGACGAGTGTCTATACGTCGTCAAATTAATTGTTTGCATAATCACTTGAAAAATCATAAATTATTTTAAATCATGAATTAATTATTATAATAATTATTTCTCTCATATTCTTTGCCAAGTATTAATTCTTGAATTCCTGAATTAATTATTACATGCTACTTGAATTATGTGTCTTAATTGTTATTTGACATTTAGCATATCAAATAATAAACTGCCTATTTTCATTCTGATTTCTATAATAATTTGCTATTTGACATTGTCTGGTTTATGATTAAATCATAATTATTGTATGCTTGTTGTCTTATAATTTCATATTAATTGTTGCATTTATTTGGGAAATTCTTTCTATAAGAATTGGTAAAGGAATATACTGGAGGAGCGGGTTGCACGCCGCAACAGAATTGATTGAAATGAATTTGTTGGAGGATCGGGTTGCACGCCGCAGCAGACTTATTGAAAGTCCATATTGGAGGATCGGGTTGCACGACGCAACAGATTTATTTAAAAGTCGACATACACACACACACACACATACACACACACACACACACATATATATATATATTTGTGGATCGGGTTGTACGCCGTAACAGACTTGATTAAAATGAATATATTGGAGGAGTGGGTTGCACGCCGCAACAGAATCGAATGTGAATATATTGTGAGACCGGGTTGCACGCTGTAACAGAATTGATGGAAATGATAATTGGTTATAACTGCTGAGTTGGCCTCAATTATTATAAATGAGTTACCTGATTTATTTCTATTATTGTTGTTGTTACTAATATTACGTATAGGTAATGTAAGTGACCCGCCTTAGCCTCGTCACTACTTCGTCGAGGTTAGGCTCAGCACTTACCAGTACATGGGGTCGGTTGTACTGATACTACACTCTGCACTTCTTGTGCAGATTTTGGAGTTGGTCCCAGCGGCATCCATAGACTTGCTCGGATTTCAACTGCTAGAGGAGACTTCAGGTATAACTGTATGGCGTCCGCAGTTCTGAAGTCCCCGTCTATTTTACTTTAGCTGTGTGTTTATTTTCAGACAACTTTATTTTATTCAGACTTTATTTGTAGCTATTCTAGAAGCGCATGCACTTGTGATACTAATTCTAGGGTGGTATTTAGACACCGTTGTTTTTATGGGTTATTTCACTATATTTCAAACTTTGCTTCCGCATTTGTTTCTTTGATTATTAACAATTTAAAGATTATTTAAAAATTGGATAATATTATTCTAACGTTGGCTTGCCTAGCAAGTGAAATGTTATGCGCCATCACGGTCCGAAGGTAGAAATTTCGGGTCGTGACAGAAACACTATATGACAAAAGACTAATATTTTCTCAAATCTTATAGTGATAACATTTTTTTGCACAATTTTCATTGGTGTCAACGAAATCTAAAAATAGCCACGAAGCGAAATAATAACTCGTATTTATGGAAAAACACAAAGGTTGACAAAATATGAACGATTCTTTAGTTACGACATGACTCTTTTACTACAACTTGAACACTTATTTGGTATGTTGTTATCTTTTTAAAAAAAATTCTATTTTGAAATTCCAATTTGTAAAACTTTATATATATTTCAATAATGATTATCTTTATAATGATGCAATGAAGATATTATCCTTAATTTAAAATTCACTTTAATCGGTTATCTAAAAATTTAAATAATTTTGTTGCCGGTGAAATTTTATTTCAGTATGACTCCATTTTGAGTTTATCGATATTTTTACCCACAAATTTTGAATTTTGAATACCCTATATATACATATTTTTTGTTCTTTGAATCATTAAATGTTAATTTAGGTAATTTTTATTATATAACATTGCACATATTGTCTTAAGATTACCAAGTAATTTTCTCTCGACACCACACTTAGCTTAACCTCAATGCAAACAACTCAAATTGCATTTAAATTCATATTCCAATATCATATCAGTTTGTTAGTAATAGTGATTTTTGAAAAACAACACACAATGTAAATTAAAAAAAATCCTTATCTTATAATCTATGTATTCGAGTTGAAAAAATATATATTTAAAATCAATAAGATCAACTTCTAAATTTTTGAGAAATTTATTGTCATCTCTTATTTCTGGTTTTTATATTTTCCATACATTCTTTTTTATATTTATCTTTAATCTTATTTGTTATGTTTTTGTTTTTTGTTTGTTACAAAAAATTAATTTATTTCGCTATAAAAGGATGAGTTATAATAGAAATTGTCTATATAATAAATTTATTTATATTTTTTGTCTTTGGTTGAAATTCTTTCATATTTTTCTTTTTGCTTTATCTAATCAACCTAAATAAGTTCTACAACTACTTAAATTAAAAAATTGAAGGATATGTATTTTATATATAATTCATATGTAATAAGTATATAATCACGTTTTGTCACTATATCATCTATGTATATCGGCTATAAAAAATAAAATATAAATTTGGCCAGATATTTATGAATTATTCCATAAGATCTTGGTTACTTGATTTTATCTATGATATGACTTTTATTATAATATTTTAAAAAAAACTCTACTAAAATTTCAAAAATATTTTATCCTTTTATTTTTAAAATTACATTATATTTTAAAAAACAATCCCATTTAGAAATAATTTATTTAAACTTTTTGAAAAAAATATTTCACGTCATACCAATTTTATTAAAATATATATTTTGTTATACTTGAAGATCGATATAGAAACTATTAGTTAGAAAACCAATATTCCTCTTGTTGAAATTAAACAAAAAATATCTTTCATATAATATAATTATTCAAAATTAATATTCTTCAACAAAAAAATATTATACCATTGCAGTGTTGACTGCAGCTAAATGAAGAGATTTCAGCTTATACCCTTCAATTCCTAGAAGGTGCTAAATTGAAATTAATTATAACAATTGTATAGCCAAAGTTTTGTTATTTGCTTGACATCCATTTATACAAATTGACTCTTCAAACAAACATTTTTCAAAAAGAAAAAAAATAATTTTTTTTGAATATTGACTGATTTTTGTGATGTTTCTTTCTCTGGCATGTAGGTTTACTTCATTATATATGTAAGTAAACTTGTACTTGACTTTTAAATTCTTTTTTATTATATGGATAAACATAGACGTGTACCCTGTATAGTTTGTTACTAATAGTGATTTTTGAAAAACAACACACAATGTAAATTAAAAAATTCTTATCTTATAATCTAGGTATTTGAGTTGAAAAAAAATATATATTTGAAATCGATGTGATCAACTTCCAAAATTTAGATTTCCCATCTATTTTTTTTCTAAATTTATTTTCTTTTATCTTATTCTTTTTTGTTTTTCTTTATTTTGTTACAAAAATTAATTTATTTCCCTATAAAAGGATGAGTTATAATAGAAATTGTCTACATAAGAAATTTATTTATATTTTTAGTCTTTGGTTGAAATTCTTTCATATTTTTCTTTTTGCTTTATCTAATCAACCTAAATAGGTGCTCACCCAACTACTTAAATTAAAAAATTGAAAGAAATATAATTTATATAAAATTCATATGTAATATGTGTATAATCACGTGTTGTCGGCATATTATCTATGTATATCAACTATAAAAAGTAAAATATAAATCTGGCCAGATATGTATGTAAATATTTCATAAGATCTTGGTTACTTGATTTTATCCATGATATGACTTCTATTATAATAATTTTAAAAATTCTCTACTAAAATTCAAAAATATCTTATCCTTTTATTTTTAAAATTATATTATATTTTAAAAAATATTTCCATTTTAAAATAATTTATTTACATTTAAAAAAAATCACGTCATACCATGTTTTTTTAAATATACAATTTATTACACTTGAAAATCGATATAGAAACTATCAATTAGAAACTAATACCCTTCTTGTTAAAATTCGAGAAAAAACCTTTCATATAATCTAGTGATTCACAACTAATATTCTTCAACGAAAAAAATATTATACCCTTGCAATGTTGGCTTGACGGCAGCTAAATGAAGAGATTTCAGCTTATATCATTCAATTCCTAGAATGTGCTAAATTGAGATTAACGATAGCAATTGTATAGCCAAAGGTTTGCTATTTATTGGGTAGCCATTTATACAAATTGACTTGTCAAACAAACATTCTTCAAAAAGAAAAAAAATAACTTTTTGAATATTGACTGATTTTTGTGATGTTTCTTTCTCTAGCACGTAGGTTTATTTCATTATATATATATATATATATATATATATATATAAGTAAAATTTTATTTAATTTTTAAACTCTTTTTTGTTATCTCAATAAACATAGACATGTACTCTATATATTATATTTATTTTAAAAAAAAATTCCTTTATTCAAATCTAGCTATAGTATTTTAAAGAACTTTATTTATATGGTTTTAGATGTGAAAGAGTTTTATAGTTATATGAGTAGTTTTATTATTATTTTTTTTGCGAGAGGCGAAGTAATATTTAAATAATTAGAAAAGATAACAAAAGTTTCTAACATGATTGCATATGATCATTAACCGAATTAGGTATGATTCCAAAAGATAAATTTATTTTTTATTTTAATTCAAATTTAAAAACTTCATCTATCAATTAAAAATTATCCTTTAATTTAAATTTAGTTATATATATATGACTAACATAGCCAAATATAGAATAAAGTTACCATATATTATTGGTATTTATTAGCTTGCCACTTGGCTTAACCACAATGCCAATTATATATGATAATTTTATTCCTTTAATATATATATAGATTAAGGTGCAACATTTCTATACATAAACGCACTCTGGTTTTTCTTCTTCCATTATATATTCACAAGTTCCCTCCTACTCATGAAAAAATATAAAAACTTTTTGTTTTTGAAAAAAAATAAAAATAAAATAAACTTAAGGAAGAGTAAGTAAATGTACATTTTTTTAATTCTGAGAAATTTCTACGTAATAAACTTATGGGCCGAGTTTAATTGAGTACAAGTTTAAAACTTGAATATTGTAGATTTTATTCACAACAATCAAATTAATGAAATGTTTAGCTCACACGTATCAAGACTAAGACCTAGTAATTAACACTCCATTTATCTTAATTTTTGTGTAATATTTTGTCTATCCCAATAAAAACTATTTGAAAAATAATTTAATTTTAAATTTTTTATTTTACTCTTGGTGAGATAATTAAAAATTATATAAATGTCTATGACTTGATTTAGATAATAAATTTTAAAAAATAAAATCTTACTTAAAACGAAATTAACATTACGCGAATCCATGAACGTAATTTTGACACGTCTAAAAGGAAGTTGAGGCATTCTCTTTGCCTTGGAATTGGAGTAGCAGAAAGGCACCACATATGCCTTTTCCAATAACTAATTACTCACGCTTTTATGAATGCCTTTCCTTTACTTTTTAGAAATTGAAATGTGGATTTCACCATACTTTTTCTTTAACTACTTCTTCTCAACTTCTTATTGCAGCCATTTAATAGTCTGTTTGGCCAAATTTTTAAAATTAGCTTATTTTAAAAATTATTTTTTTTAAAATTAATTTTGCTAAGAAGCAGTTTGTGTTTGGTTAATTAGTTTAAAAGTCACTTTTGAGCAACAATTTTTGTTTGGTCAATCTTTTAAAAAGTACTTCTAAGTGTATTTGTCTCAAAAGTATTTTTCAAAAAAGTACTTTTGAGGAGAAACTATTTTTTTCTGTTTTTTCAAAACTATTTTTGCTTCAACTCAAAATTATTTTTATATTCTAAAAGTTTGACCAAATACTTCAGTTTTAAAAGATACTTTTTTAAAATAAAAAAATACGTTTTGACTCGGAGAAGCTCGACCAAATATGCTATAAGTCTAAAAAGAAAAGATAGGGAGTTGATTTTTGTACAATGCAGATTGCAAGCATCATAATATTTGTAACGAGCAATTAGAGTTGATGTTCACTCTTAGAATAGAAAACTATAATTTATTACTTTTGATTATTACCTACTTTTTACGTCAGACAAACAAATAATAATGTATTGATCGATATTAAACAGTATATACTATTTAAAAACTTAATCGAGTGCAAGGTCATCTTTTTTATTATTATTATAGAAAAATACTCTTGTTATCATTGCTATTATTATGAAGCATTTCTGATATTATATCAAACAAAGATTAGAATTATAATTAATATAGATGTGTGCTCCATCTTCACATAAATAATGCAGAGCATAATCCTACAAAAACTTCTGTCCTCTCCCATGTTTGTGAGTCAACTTCATCAAAAGAATTCGAAAAGGATATATATGGTTAAAATCATTGCAATTGCAAATTTAGAAATATAATAATAGGTACGTGTAAGTTGTAACAAGTTGATACTAAAATTTGTAGTATATTGCAAAAAGACAAAAAAAGCCAATTACGTGAAAAACTCAACAATTATTACCAGCACATATAGTATAAATATAATGCGTGTTAAATTGTTATGACATGATAAAAAGCAATTTGAGATCCTAACAAAATAAAGGTAGTACTATTTATTTTAAAAATTATAATTTGAAAAGAGATATAAATATTTATACGGCTGTTAATTATCTAGTTAAAAATAAAAAGAAAAGTCTAAGTTAAATTATTTTAAATATTATAAAATTTATATTTTTTGAAATAGACAAAAAAATAAAAAACAAATTTAATACTTATTACTAAAATCATTTGAAAAACTTGTTTTTCAATATTATTAGTGAAAAATCCAATAATAATCACTTTTCTTTAAAAAGAAAAATAACACAAAGAAGTGATTAGAAGCTTCTCATTTGTCAACTACCCCAACCCCCGACCCCACAAAAAGTACAGCTTGTTTTTTCTTCTCTTTTCAGACAAGTCACAACAAAAATTCAGCAAGTACTATTTTTCCTTTTCTTTTCTCTCTTTATCTATTAATCAAAAAGTCTTCTCCTTTTTCCCCTTTATTTTTTCTTTTTCTTTTTCTCCTTGTTTCGATTTAAGATCCACCCAAACAGAGCATTAAGAAAACTTCTGGTCAAAATCTCACACAACATAAAACCCACCACCACAACCAACCAGAACCTCCTCCTTCCTCCTCCGTCTCCTCCGCCGTCCTCCTCCACTCGAAAACCCTACTATTATGGAGTCGAGTTCAGAGTTAGTGAGATCAATTGAATCGGCGTTAGGAGTGTCGTTGGGGAGCGATACGGTGTTGGTGCTACTGACGACGTCGTTTGCAGTCATCGTTGGGTTAGTGGTGTTGTTTTTGAAGAGATCAAGTGATCGGAGTAAAGAAGTGAAGCCTATCGTGTTCCCCAAGTCCTTACATGTGGAGTCGGAGGAGGAGATTGAGCTGGAACCTGGAAAAGTTAAGGTCACCGTATTTTTCGGTACTCAAACTGGTACTGCTGAGGGTTTTGCAAAGGTATATATATTCATTTTATGAAGAAAAGTAAAGATCTTTGCCTTTTTACTTGCGCTGTGTATATATAGAATTAGAAAGTCGTAGTAGATATATAGTTATACTAAATTCACATCCAGTATCACATATGAGTATATGAGTAGCAGAGTCGGATCCAGGATTTGAACGTTCGAGTTCGGAATTCTATGACTGTTACATTTGATTTACTTTTCTGAAATTTTAACACATATATAAAGTTTGAGCCGAAAGCTACTGGGTTCAAACGTTATCCCTTAAGTTGAGTAGTGGGTGCTGTGGTTACTTAAAGTTTTAGATCCCCTTTAAGCTTTGTTGGGTGGAGTTAACTGCTCTGTGTTTGGTGTGCGGGCGAGAGGTAGCAGGTATTTGGTGGAACAGTGGGAAGCTGGTCCAGACGACACTGTTATTTTAAAAAATAATGTAGAAAAAACTGTTATTTAAAAACGAAAAGAGAAGCTCCTAGATTCCCCTGCTGATTGGTTCATTTTATTGCTTCTTTGATGTTTATCTATATAGTGATTCTTGGTTTTTTAACTTGAGAAAGAGGGGAATGGATCATGTAGAAAGTTACTTATATTCTTAACTTTCTCATTAAAGTTCAACAGATTATGAGGTCTAGACAGAGGTTCAAGTCGGTTCATGTACAGTAGTCCAGAAGTTCTTCTCCAGAGTTGGCTAATCCATAGATATCTTTCTTGTTTCTTCTCCTGGGAATGATAATACTGTGTTTTATGTAATCTCAGTGTTTCTGTTGCATTTCTCTTAACTTCCATTTTCTGATCACGGTATAATGGCTATGGAGATTCTGCTGGATACTGAACTTGTTGATCGGATTATTCATTCCC
>AWOL01S0032770.1:27864-47252 GCA_000715115.1 Nicotiana otophora
TTTTTTTTTAAAATCAAACTCTTTGGATGGATCTTGAATATAAGATGTGAAATTAGTAATGGTGTAACTATTGGGTGCTCTGGAGTACTTAATTTTGATTAACTTATTGCTAGTGCCTGTTCATGTTACATTTTAGACTTGCTTTCAGGTTTGCTACTCCATTATATATTGGTGGTTTAAATGAAAATGTACGCTATTGCATTCAGTACAGTTCTATAGTTGAAGATTCTCATCTATTTCTACAATTAAACGTGATTCGGTTTCTTAATGAGCAAATTGCTGCTGCTTAAGTTTGAATTCTCATCCTTAATGCACGTTGCATAACCAAGATGAAGTTATGTAACTGAGTCTGCCACTGGCCTTGTCTACTGCAGCAAGGCCTTTAAAAATCCTGGTCTTTCTGCATGACGGAAATATCAAATTGCTTGCTTGAAAGTTTGAATTCTCATCCCTAAGGCACATAGCAGTAGCAACATAAGTTATGCAACTAAGATGTGGCAGTCATGTATCCACTTCAAGAGGCTTTCCAAAAATCTCATCTTTTCTGCATGCTCATTTCAGTCTAAAGACTGGTGGGGTCTGCATGTTCTTGATCAATAATTTAGTATTATGTTTCCTGTCAGGCTATATCAGAGGAGATAAAAGCAAGATATGAGAAGGCAGTAGTGAAAGTTGTAGACATGGTAAGTCGAATTGAGTGATATATCTTGAATTCCTTGCTTTGTGTCTCCTTTCTCTGATAACATAACCTTCAACCATAGGATGATTATGCTGCCGATGATGATCTGTATGAGGAGAAACTGAAGAAAGAGACAGTAGCATTTTTCATGGTGGCAACGTAAGAGATATGTTCATTTGGCATCTGTCAATTTTGGTTTTCTATTTGCTTTAACTTAAGAAGACAGTTCATGCAAACCCTTACATTCTTACACCTGATACTTTAGTTATGGGGATGGCGAGCCCACTGATAATGCTGCAAGGTTTTACAAGTGGTTCACTGAGGTAGAAAAAGGAGTTATGGGCATCATTGCACTTTCAATACGCTTCTTTCAGAGCAACTTCTTATTTCTGTGCATGGAACCTTATATTTGTGTTTTATGTTTAGGGACAAGAACGGAGCACGTGGCTGCAGCACCTTACTTATGGTGTTTTTGGATTGGGTAATCGCCAATATGAACATTTTAACAAGGTATTTGCTAGATGTTTGTTACTGTCTTTTCCACATTCCTGTTTTGTTATCTGACAAAGATCTTTTGGAACAGATTGGGAAGGTGATAGATGAACAATTAAGTGAACAAGGTGTGTATATATGGCCTTTCCACTATGGCATATGTTCTACCATTCTTGCTTCAACTTTCAACATACTAAGAAAACATCTGCTCGAAAGTTGTTGGATGATATTGCCAAATAAATTATGCCTCCAGTTTTTACCCAACTAGACTGTGTTGTGTAATCGCGATTGTTTTTGATTCTATGCATTTCCCAACTACCAGGAGTTAGTAATTTGAAATGATTTTTAATTTGCTGGCATTTCTTGGAGCACCTAATTTTTGTCTTTTGAGTTGGGGTTATATAGTCCTGATATGCTCAATCTTATACTTCTTTAAGTGAAGATTGTTGCAGTTTACTTTTCAGTTATAGGCGCTTTATGAAGATATTTTGTTCCCAGAGGCTTCTGTTGAAAAGCTATTATCAGCCGATTCTCAAGTTCACTTTCTTGCTATTTGTTAACATGTGATGATCATTTTAATATAAACTAGTTCATACCTTAGTTGGACTCACTGTATCACAGGTGCAAAACGTATTGTGCCTGTTGGCCTTGGCGATGATGATCAGTGCATTGAAGATGATTTTGCAGCCTGGTAATTAAACCGACCCTTCTTTGTTTGTTCAATTTGTTATGTTATTTGAATCATTCTTTATGCATCTCTGAGATGATATGACAGGACAAACAGACAAAGTTTGGTGTTTGGTTATTTACCTTGATTTGTGTTCTTAGGCGAGAACAACTGTGGCCTGAATTGGATCAAATACTTAGAGATGAGGATGATGCAAATTCTGCAGCCACTCCATATACAGCTGCAATTTCTGAATATCGTTTGGTTATCCATGATACCACGTCGACTCATGAGGATAAGCATGCCCGCATGGCTAATGGAAATACCTCGTATGACATCCACCATCCATGCAAGTAAGTAATCAAATGAGCATTCTATTTTTCGATTCAGCCTTTTAGCTTCTTACAGATAGTTCTCCCTTTTTTACCTGCAGAGTAAATGTTGCTGTTCAAAGAGAGCTTCACACACCCGATTCTGATCGCTCATGTATACATTTGGAGTTTGATATATCTGGCACTGGGATTTCGTAAGTTTGTACATTTCTTCTGTTTATATGGTTGATGATATTGTGTGCCAAAATATAAGAGAAAGGTCTTAGGTAGGTGAAGCAGTTAACGAAGGATTTCTCTGTCACGCGTGCCATTCTATTCGAAGTGTTCTATCTTATTATCATAAGTCATAAAATGTCCCATCGGTACAGTTTACATATAGAGAAAATTCATACTTTGATATGCTTTGCAATGTGTTGAAGATACAGTAAAGATTTTCTCGCTGCATGTGCTGACCGAAAGGCTTTATTCTTAGTGGAGGAAGGTCTAAGGGGTAGTTTTGGTGGCTCCCTCTCCTTTAATGGCTTGCCATAAGAACTAGATCTTTCTCTATATTTTATGCGGGTGTTTTGTAATAAAATTTTCTATCTTCTGTTAGTGAAGACAAATTAGCATGGTTAGAGTTCAATTGCTTGTGTGCTTACTCTTCTTATCCATGGATGGTTATGCTAATCTATCTCTTTGTCTATCATTTTTCATGAAGTGCGTGAGCTGTTGTATCTTTTGTTGCATACCTGTGCTTATGATGATTGTATATAAGCTATGTGGTGTAATGCATCATTTTCTTCCAATTCTCAGCTATGAAACAGGAGATCATGTGGGTGTTTATGCTGAAAATCCTGAAGAAATTGTTGAGGAAGCTGCGAGATTGCTGGGGCAGTCATTAGACTTAATATTCTCTATTCATACTGACAAGGAGGACGGTACAGCTCTTGGAGGCTCATTGCCCCCACCTTTCCCTGGTCCTTGCACACTGCGTGCTGCACTTGCACGTTACGCAGATCTTCTGAATCCTCCGCGGAAGGTCTGTCTTCATAAGATATTACATTTTACTTATTTTAGCGGTTAATATTGCATTGCTTTACTGGAGATTCTAAATTATGTGTTTTCAGACTACTTTGATTGCATTGGCTGCTCATGCAGCCGAACCTAGTGAAGCAGAAAAGCTTAAGTTCTTGGCATCTCCACAGGGCAAGGTGAAGTAGTTTTGATTATGCTGTTAATCTTCTGTTAACAATGAAGTAGTTCTGATTATGCGGTTCCATCTTCTTTCATTTTGTTCTGGCTGTATTACTGATTCACCATTGACAGGAAGTAGTTCTGTGGACTTTCTCTGGGTGGGGGTAAACCCACGAGGTTAAATCGACACACTAATATGCCCTTGTTTTTGGTTTCATCAGGATGAGTATTCTGCATGGATTGTTGCAAGTCAAAGAAGTCTTCTTGAAGTAATGGCTGAGTTCCCTTCGGCAAAGCCTCCTCTTGGTGTATTTTTTGCAGCGGTTGCCCCTCGTTTACAGCCTCGTTACTATTCAATCTCGTCATCTCCTCGGTGTGTAGTCTTGTCTGATTACTGTGGCAGATAGAACTTTACAAATCCATAAAACATAAGTGCAGTATACTTGGCCTCAGCATTGGTGAATTAAATTGATGGAACCATTTTTTGTCATCTGTAGATTTGCTCCTGCTAGAGTCCATGTGACCTGTGCACTAGTCTATGGTCCAACTCCCACTGGCCGGATTCACAAAGGAGTGTGTTCGACTTGGATGAAGGTACTAAAAGGATCTTATACATGTGTCGTCACAATTGAAGTCCTTGTTATGTTTCCTTGCACATCTAATTAGTTTTGCTCTTTATACAAGCACATAGGTTTTGTACTGACATCTTGAGCGCATTAAAAAATAAACAGAATGCAGTTCCGTTGGAGAAAAGTCAAAATTGCAGCTTTGCTCCCATCTTCATTAGGCCATCTAATTTCAAGTTACCGGTTGACCCTTCAGTTCCAATTGTCATGGTGGGACCTGGTACTGGTTTGGCACCATTTAGGGGATTCCTGCAGGTGCGTCAGTTGCCTTTTTGTTTTTAAATTAGTATTGCTTGTTCTGGTGCAAGTGCTCTAAGACGGATGGATTTTTCAGGAAAGGGCAGCATTGAAGGAAGATGGGGCTCAACTTGGTCCTGCTTTGTTGTTTTTTGGTTGTAGGAATCGTAGAATGGTAGGTTATGACTGATTACAAATTTATATATTTGTGATGTCTGATAAGTGATACCCTCTGGTAAATATCCTTACTTTGATATTTGGTTTTAGGATTTTATTTATGAGGAGGAGCTTCAGAGTTTTGTGGATCAAGGTGTAATATCAGAGCTGATTAATGCATTTTCAAGGGAAGGACCCCAGAAAGAGTATGTTCAACATAAAATGCTGGAAAAGGTGAGTGTGCTGATAAAATAAGACTTGAGCTCTATTGTAATAAGCTAAGTGATTCTAATGCAACTTATGACGTATGAGCAGGCTTCCCATGTTTGGAGTTTAATCTCCCAGGAGGGATATCTATATGTTTGTGGGGATGCGAAAGGGATGGCCAGGGATGTACATCGTACACTCCATACCGTAATCCAGGAGCAGGTATATGCTTTATTCATCTGCTGGACTTGAATACATCATTTGCTGTAAATCCAGCAATTTTATCTGTCTGTTAAATGGTGGATGATGGTAAGCACCCTCCACTTCCAACCAAGAGGTTGTGAGTTCGAGTCACCCCAAGAGCAAGGTGGGGAGTTCTTGGAGGGAAGGATGCCGAGGGTCATTTGGAAACAGCCTCTCTACCCCAGGGTAGAGGTAAGGTCTGCGTACACACTACCCTCCCCAGACCCCACTAGTGGGATTATACTGGGTTGTTGTTGTTGTTGTTGTTGTTAAATGGTGGATGATTTGATATCTGATTGTCCTGATAGGCAGGAACTTATGTTCTTATTGCTTTTGCTGTATCTTATTTGGTTATTTTGTTTAAATGAAATCCAGGATAAGGTCGACTCAACCAAAGCTGAGGCTATTGTGAAGAAACTCCAAATGGATGGAAGATATCTCAGGGATGTGTGGTGATCATATTAAGGCCAGCACGTTTGGTCCCATTTGTTTACTTTTAGCAAAGCTTGGCAGTCCTCCTCTCAGTTGCTTTGAGTTCCAGCAGCTAAAAAAGATTATTACAGTCAATAGCCAAGGTCTGGATTCACTGCAGCATCTAAATTTTGTCTATTAGATTTGTTATTACTCTTTTGTTGGAGCAGATATAAATTACCTTTAAAATTCTGATTATTTTTTTATAAGAGATTCAGGACTGATACAAAATTGTTATATTTAGTTGGTTAAAACAATCCCAAATCATGTTGTAATATGTACGGAAGACTTTTGTAAGAATAGCTGTATAAAAAAGGGCGGGTAGAATAAATGTGTTGGTACACATTTGTGCTTGCCAGTTTATTTATTTATTTATTTATTTATTTATTTATTTTAAACACCAAATCAGATATCACAATATTCTTGTGCACTCGTTGTGTTCACGTATTCCCAGTTTGTTTGAACACAAGAAATCCTCAGATTCAATCTGATAAGCATGTTGGTTACTATCTTTTTACCATGCTATCAATGAATGTTTATTGTACAAGTTTTGCTTGTAATTTTTCTCATAAGCAACCTGATTTATACAAATTAATTGTTGAAGATAGTATATACTTTTTTATCGCTAAACTCCAAACTACTAAGTATATCCCTTCTAATCTCTGATTGTATCAAATCATTATAACAATAATGACAAAGCCATATAACATTAATGATGATGATGGATGATCACGACGATGATTATGAAGTTATGAACCCTTAATCCTAACGATTAGCAATCAATCTAATTTGAGGGGAAAGGTCAGTCAGAACATCTCGTGATAAATACTGAGTAAACAAGTTTTGGTTAAGATACTCCATGCTGTAGGAAATTAAGATAGATGATGCTGAATATACAATGTGGATAATAATTGAACGTATAATGTTTTTTAGGCACTTGGGGTTAGTCCACCAAAATTCTTTTGAAAGTAGTGATCGGTTATTATTATTTTTTTTTATAAGGTAAAAGTTTCTGAAAAAACGTACCAAGATGGTACAAAAAGAATGATCGGTTAAAGATTTTAAGATCGTACCTTTCAATTCTTTCAATTCAGGTTCTTGCTTCAATTTGATTTTCTTCAAAAGTCTATTGTCTTTGAAATTTATTACTTGATTAAAAACAAGGTTCTTTATTTTAATTTGTTTGTCGGTTTTTGACTGAAAATAATGGTTTAAAAAGTATTAGAAGACTTTGCTCGCTAAATATGCATAAATACCAACAGTACTATTAGTCCCAAGTAACTCATTTGTATCTAGGAGGATTACAATAAGTTACGTCAACGGAAAAAAATAAGAATATCAATTCAATTATTTTTAATATAAAAATATCCATTTTAGAATAAAAATAAAAAAATAAATAAAGGATGCCAAAAATACTGGAATGAAAAGATTATAACTTACACAAAAGCAAAAATCTAATTTTGAGTTAGACGAGTTAAGTTATAAACTTTTTCTTCACTCATTTTGAGTTAAATAACTTAACGACTAATTGAGTTTATCACCCTTCCCGAGAAAAAGTCCAAAATAATACATTATCTTTGTATACTCAAAATCATACATATTCTTTCACGCATAGAGCACTAAAAATTCAATTACTTTAACAAAATAATACACTTTTAGTCGTAACAACATAAAAAGCCCAAAACCATACATTAATTTTTTAAACTTACCCTTTCCACCCTTTTGAAGAAAATTAATACAGCTGCCCAATTTTTCTTCACTTCCTCTTTCCACCCATTTGTTGCTGCTGTGTGAGCATATCCACCATCTTTGGCCGCTCACTGCTTGTTTCAAACGACACAATCGTAGAACTTATTTGAATTACAAAAGACCAAAACTTGAAACCCAGATTGAGTTGGGTCATTCCAAATAATCACCAAGAATTTTAGAGAAGTGGAATTCCACATAGTAAGCATTTTCTTGATCTATTTTCCTGCTATTCATCCCTTTCTTTGGTAGTATAACTTTCAATATGCTGTTTATTTTTAGGCACTATTTTGCACATTCCTGCTCAAAATTAAGTCTTTTCTGTATTAAAGATCCCACCTTTAATAAAATTACTTGTTTGAACATTTTGTATTATCATTCATATGTGTACCCTTTTAGCTACAGTTCAAGAAAATTGTGTTTTTGGCCTCAAATGTACTACCCATCAAATCCTAGACCTCTTTTAGCTCAAAACCAATTTGTCAATTTCTATTGTTCAAGTGCACCAACATGGCTAAGAGGACCTCCCTCAAGATCTTTGAGGAAGAGGATGAACAGGAGAGCAAGAGCTGCATCAAAGCCTGTTCTTGACGAATCCCGATTTCAAAGGGCTGTAACTCAGCTTCCACCTAGATTTACTCCTGAAGAACTGAGGGATGTCATGACTTCAGAAAATGATCCTTTAGTGTGTTTGGAGTTGTTTAATTGGGCGTCGAAACAGCACAGGTTTAGGCATGATGTTTCGACATATCATGTTGCTATACAACGGCTTGGTGAAGCGAAAATGTATGAAGAAATGGATCATATTGTTAATCAAGTTCTTGCCGTTCCATCTATTGGGTCCGAGGCGCTTTTCAATTCGATGATTTATTATTTCACGGAAGCTAGGAAGTTGACTCGAGCAGTGATGATATATAAGCATATGTTAAATAGTAGGAAATTGGATTGTAGGCCGTCGATTAAAACTTATAATATTCTTTTCGCGGCTCTTCTTAGTAGGAGGAATAATTCGTATATAAATCACATGTATATGGATACTATAAGGTCTCTCTTCAAGCAAATGGTCGATAATGGGATTGAACCAGATATCTTTTCCTTGAATACCATGATAAAAGGGTATGTGCTTTCGCTTCATGTCAATGATGCCCTTAGGGTATTTCACCAAATGGGCGTGGTTTACCAGTGCCAGCCCAACTCATTTTCATATGATTATCTGATCCACGGGTTATGTGCGCAAGGACGAACAAAGAATGCTAAGGAAATTTATGATAAGATGAAGTGCAAAGCATTCATACCTAGTAGTAAATCGTACAACTCGCTGGTGAACTCCTTGGCTCTTGGCGGAGAGGTTGATGAGGCAGTGAAATTCATGTGGGAGATGAACGAAAATCGAAGAACAATTGACTTCATCACCTTCCGAACAGTAATTGATGAAGTCTGCCGGCAAAAAAGTGTGAAAGATGCCATTGGCTTGTTGAAGGAGTTGCAAAATAAGGACATCATCGATGGTCTTACTCATAGCAAGCTTCTGTGTGAACTTGAGGATGATGTTCATAATTTAAATGTCAGAAATCGGTACAGGTATTGTTCGACATTCCTTGATTATTTTCTTTCTGTGGATTTTTTGTTGCTTTTTGTGGTGGGTCCACGAGGGCTTTACCTTCCTTGTCTGATGCTTTTGCAATAGAATTATAGATGGTACTATTTCTCCTATGTAAATTCAGAAATGATGGATTTCTCCTTTTAATTGGTGAAAATATGCTGCCTTTTAATGCATCCAAAAGCTCTGTCGGTGCAATAGAATGTGGCCTTCTTAACTTGGTGCACTAGTAGTCAGCTGGCTGTAAGTTCACAAGAAGATAAATCTCGGATGAACTTGGCTAATACGTTATATTGAACTACTTTAGTATACTCAGATTTTAGCTTGAGCACACAAATACCTCTAAAACAACCTCTGCTTTCTGTAAGTTTAAGCGAGTGCGATGAACAAGACGAATAATTGATATTTTGAAAGTAAAGACTCTCTTGTTCCCCATGTGAAGTAATTGCTGGTCAGACTTGCAAATTGTTCAGGGACTCTTAATTGAATAAAGTTTGGTTAAATCGATGTCGAGTTGATCAGCATTAGTTCATGTAAACTTTGACTTCCCCTTGCATCGTGTATGTCAATTGTTTATCCATCTGATGGTTAATTACAAGACTCACTTAATTATCCTTTTTAAACTAGTTGTCATCTTGAGACATCTGCTTTTGCAAATTTCATTGAACTGATAAGAGATGTCTTAATGCGCTAACAATAAAAATGGTGGTCGTCTCAAATACAAAGGTTATTGACTATTTCGATCATACATTCTCAAGTTCCAAAAATTAGAGAGGCGCCAGTTTGGCTTAGTAAATATATGGAATGGTTTAGTTCCCTTGGTTGATAATTGCATGCCATTTGAATGTGCCCATTAGAACCGTTTTTGGGTGATCGTTCTGCACTCTCACTCACTCTCTCTGCTGTGCTTTTGGTTTATTCTTGTGAAAACAGAATCTTTACTGCATGAAATGCAAAGTTTGCAAAATTGGTAGTGTCTTGCTCTTAGATTGGATACTGTTGCATGAGAAACAAACACTGCTAAAAACTGCAAACTTCAATCAATCAAGGGAAGTTTCTGTATGTTTTGAAACTTAAAGGCCTGGCTCTGCAATTATCAAACACCTCAATGGGTCTAAGTGAAACTGTTCTAGTATTTATCAGGTTAAAAAAAAAATCGGGGATGTCACTGATTGGAAAGGGATAAAAGAACCTCGAGGGCATGCTAGAATTTCAAATTCATGTGAAATTTTTGTGCGGGTTTTAGACTTCTTGTCTTCTTAGAGTTGTAGGCCTGGGTAACATACTGTATTTTTTCTAACCAAACACAGCAAACGTGATGTTGAGAAATTTCTCATGCTGCAGCTAAGGTAAGAAAATCACTTTGACATGGTGGCTCTGAGAAAGCAGTTTCAATTGACTAGAGCTGAACCTAATGAGTGCTTGACTTGAAACATTGGCAGGTAACTTATCTATTATTGCTTTGCAACTACGGTTTCTTCCAGCTTTTCTTTCCATCACTTGATAACTTACCTGGAGATGAGGAGCTGTTAATCTCTTTTATCTGAAATTTCCTCTTCCTTTTCTAGAAAATGTTATAAGCTACAATCAAGGGTCTGGTCTAGTGGTCAAATGAAATGAGTGCAAACCTTGGAAACCGATGTTTAAATCCTAGCAGAGACAAAAAATACTAGGTGAGTTCTTCCAGGTACTTGTGTTGGTAGGAGGTAGCGGATACCTGGTGTAATAGTCGAGGTGCATGCAAGCTGGCCGGATACCACCGCTATAACAAAAATGCTGTGCTGCTCGGCCCGGCCAGTCTTGTCTCACTTTGTTGTTAGTGTTAAAGTTAAATGATGTCTTCTTAGGGAGGAGGCAAAACATGCACTTGAAGGACTCCTTCCTGAGTGTAAACTTTGATATAACTGGTATTCTTGGGAAATGCCGAAGGTTGAAATGTCATGCTAAGACTTGAACTCTATGTTGGTAAATGTTATATTCGGTTATGTCTATGTTCCGCAACTTGATCACACCTTTACGTTGTCACTACCTCTCTAGACGAAGTTCAATGGCTAAACAATATCTGATGAGATAAATACTAACTCGTGATTTGGATAATCTGCAGTTCATTTCCTCAAGTTAAAAAGGAAAGATACGTTTTGAAAGCCAGAATATCAAATACGTTGGTGCCTTTTAGTTTCTTTTGTAGCTGTTAAAATACAAATTTAGAATAGATTGGGTGGAGAAGACGCATGGAGGACAGAATCGCAGTATAGCAGGGAAGGGGAAGCATATTTAAACTTAAGTGAGCGCACTGGAACCAGATCAAGTATGATTAATGCAGGATAAGGATCTTCCCATAATATTTCTGCTTTTTAGGAGCTAGTGACCTTAAATGTCTGTATATGAACCTTTCCATATGGCAAAACTCCAAAAGATGACAATGCCGAAGGAAAAGTAGTAACTAAAACATTTTATTCTTTGACCTTCTCGTTAAATTGAACCCAATATTTTACATGTGGTGCATACTTGTTAGAATAGTTTGCTGGTTAAAGTTTCCAAAATGCAGTGAGAATGTTGTAGGAGTATCATAAAGGGATGAGTTAAGCCTCTACCTATTCATCTTTCATCCTTTTTTATTTCTAGAAAAAATAACGCCGGTTGGTGTTTGGGCCAAGTTTGTGCGACCTCGACTATTCCACAGGATACTTGCTACCTCCCATCAACACATGTACTTCGTAACTCTGCCTACCAAGGAATAGGCAGATGAGAAAGAAATTTCCAACCTATTCCTCGGGATATAAATGATAAAAAGAAAAGTAGTGGTAGTATTCTTAAGTTGCAATCTCTAAATATCTCATATGTTTCTTTTGTACTTTTGTAGGTTTCATGCAGCATGGACCCTAATTTATGTTGGGGTAGCAAAAAAATATCTGGTTTTTCATGGAAATGAGAGATAGCTGCAGAAATAAGCAGAATTCTTTCATGAGAGATGTGTACTGTATCCAAATGGAATGAAGAGCAAGAGACAAAATATTCCCTCTTTAAAATCTATTTCTTGAGAACTGAATTTGATATATACATCAGTTGTATAGTCGCTTTTAGGCAAGGTGGGTTGCTCTGATGGTAAGCACCCTCCACTTCCAACCAAGAGGTTGTGAGTTCGAGTCACCCCAAGAGCAAGGTGGGGAGTTCTTGGAGGGAAGGATGCCGAGGGTCTATTGGAAACAGCCTCTCTACCCAGGGTAGGGGTAAGGTCTGCGTACACACTACCCTCCCCAGACCCCACTAGTGGGATTATACTGGGTTGTTGTTGTTGTTGTATAGTCGCTTTTAGGCAAGGTGGGTTGCTCTGATGGTAAGCACCCTCCACTTCCAACCAAGAGGTTGTGAGTTCGAGTCACCCCAAGAGCAAGGTGGGGAGTTCTTGGAGGGAAGGATGCCGAGGGTCTATTGGAAACAGCCTCTCTACCCAGGGTAGGGGTAAGGTCTGCGTACACACTACCCTCCCCAGACCCCACTAGTGGGATTATACTGGGTTGTTGTTGTTGTTGTATAGTCGCTTTTAGGCAAGGTGGGTTGCTCTGATGGTAAGCACCCTCCACTTCCAACCAAGAGGTTGTGAGTTCGAGTCACCCCAAGAGCAAGGTGGGGAGTTCTTGGAGGGAAGGATGCCGAGGGTCTATTGGAAACAGCCTCTCTACCCAGGGTAGGGGTAAGGTCTGCGTACACACTACCCTCCCCAGACCCCACTAGTGGGATTATACTGGGTTGTTGTTGTTGTTGTTGTATAGTCGCTTTTAGGCAAGGTGGGTTGCTCTGATGGTAAGCACCCTCCACTTCCAACCAAGAGGTTGTGAGTTCGAGTCACCCCAAGAGCAAGGTGGGGAGTTCTTGGAGGGAAGGATGCCGAGGGTCTATTGGAAACAGCCTCTCTACCCAGGGTAGGGGTAAGGTCTGCGTACACACTACCCTCCCCAGACCCCACTAGTGGGATTATACTGGGTTGTTGTTGTTGTTGTTGTTGTATAGTCGCTTTCCTTCTATTTAAGCCATATCTAATTCATAACTAATGTTGCTAAACGTTTTTCTTATTGAAAAGAAAAGAAAAAGTGTAACTAGTGATGATGTATGAATTTATTGTTTTTATTATTCTTCCAATTTTTCAATCAAATTTCTATTTAGTCCGGTTCAATGCTTTCTTATCTTGGATTGGTTATTATATATTTATCAAGTTATCTTTCCACAACTTAAACTTTTGAATTTTCTTTCCCTTTACTTATTGTACTAATATGAATGTTAAATTACATGATCTTCACATTAAAGACATGTTTATCCAAATTTAGAAAATTGACCTTCCTTCCATTTTTCACATTTACTTTTTGAAACCTTTTTCAATGAAAAATTCTCAAACATAGAAGTGTTAACATCAATCTACACGCAAGATTGTACCTTAGCTAAATTTGGACATGATTGCATAATTGTAGAGCAATTTAACGATATAGTGCATGACATGTAAGCAGGGGCGAAGGGAGAGTGTCAGTTAGGGTTTGGACGAACCCACTAGCTTTTGCTTCGATCTTATTTGTATTAAAAATTTATTAAATATATATAAATATTTAATTACGAACTCAATAACTAAGACTAACTATGAGTTTGATTACAAAATTAGAGTCCAATAAAGAATGACGAAAGACTCAACTAGATTAACAATAATCAAGATACCATTGAATTGAGTCTTTTGACATGAAGTTGGGAATTTAAGGATTTTGAGTCAAAATGTTCGTTGACTTGTCTTTCAAAAGACTACTTTCACACAAAATAAGAAGCAAGAACATTTATTTGAAATGATGTTTGACAAAAAGATGCGAAAACAGTGGCATTTTGCGGAAACGAATTCAATCATAAACTAAGGTAGAAGTAGTTAACAGTTAAGCACAAGCTTGAAATCTAGATTTCATCAAGTTGAAGTTTTAAACTTTTTGTTGATTAAAGTAGTTTTGTAAATATTAGCAAAATAATGTGAAAATATATTCTCTCTTTTAAACCTCTCTCTCAAAAAACATTATTTCTCGAAAAAGACAGATATATATATATATATATAATCTTCATTAACTTGTCTTTATTAAAAACTACGTAATTATTTCACACACAAAAAACATATATAAACATATTAAAAATGTTGACAAAATGATACGAAAATAAGGATATTTTGTAAAATTTTGTGCGAACAAATTCAATCAAGAATTAAGGTAGAACTATCAATTTTCAATAAACAACGTGATGTTGACTTATCATTTTGTTTAATTTTGTCGATTTGATACTTTTTGATTTACGACCTGACTTTATTACTCCCTCCGGTCCACAATAAGTAATTTTTTGGTCTTTTGTGGTCCAAAATAAGTGATCTTTCTTTTTTTGAAGAATGAAGTAATTATTTTTTTTTCTACATTGCCCTTGGATTAAATAATATTGGAGTATGTGTTAGGGGTGTTTATGTGAAAAGATAGTTAAGGTTAATATAGTCAATTTCATTGCTAATTAATGTTAAAATGTGAATTTCTTAATCTGTGTCATATTGTGAAATTCACATTTTAACATTAATTAGCAATGAAATTGACTATATTGTGGATATAGTTAAGGTTAATATAGTCAATTTCATTGCTAATTAATGTTAAAATGTGAATTTCTTAATCTGTGTCATATTGTGGATATGATTGTTGTTGTGATTTTTTTCTTTTTTTTGAGCCGAGGGTCTTTCGGAAACAGCCTCTCTACTCCTTCGGGGTAAGGGTAAGGTCTGCGTACACACTACTCTCCCCAGACTCCATTAGTGAGATTTTACTGGGTTGTTGTTGTTGTGTCATATTGTGGACCGGAGCGAGTATCGGAACAAACATTCAATGCCTATGAGGAAGACATAAGAACCTGAGTCTCACGTCCTCAAATCCAAGAAAATACCAATTGGAGACGCTTAAGTACATGCTTTTTTGGGGTAAGAATCTCACATACAAGAAATTAAAAGACGAAACTTTGTATAACATTAAAACAGTTTGTGTAGTGATGAATGTACTTAGCATGGAAATTAGAGTTCATCAAATCAAAGTCTTAAATATTTTGTTAATTAAACTAGGCATTTTCATTATTAACAAAAATTTGTAAAACCATTTCTCTTTTTTCAGTTTGAGATATTGTTGGCCCAAAATTAATGTAGATTCGGATGCTTGGAATAGAAAAACTCAAATATTCACTTTGACTTGGTCTCTCTCTCTCTCCTCTCTCTCTCTGCGTGAATTGGTGCCACCATTGCGGAGTGTTCGTGGTGTCCACGCTCTTCAACGGTCGGTCTTCCTCCTCCCCCCTTTACTCAAAAAAACGCAGTTGGGGTTTTTCTTTTTTCTCTCTCCTAAAACCCTTCAAAAATTTTGGAGAAAATTGAAGTGGGGTTCTGAAAAAAGAAGCCAAGAATTGAAAGAAAATGGCGGAGAAAAGGAAGTTACAGAAAAGGGTCTTTATTGGTGAAGATGATGTATCCTCTCTCTTACAAAGGTTGGTTCTTTTTTGTTTTCAAGTTGGTTCTTGAAAACTTATGTGTATATGTGTGTGTTTGTGTGTGTGTATTTGTATTGTTCTTGGATATATTTTTTTAAGTTGTGCTATTGCCTTTACTACACTACACATACACACATATGTATGTATATATGTATCTATGTAATCAAAGGCGGAACCATGATTTCAACTTTATGATTTCTAGATTTTAGAATGATGACTTTAAGTGCTACTAACTTGATTCTAAATTTTATATTTATACGTATTTATATTGTTTGAGCAAAAGTTAGGGGGTTCGGCTGAACTTGCATTCAGGCTTCTAGCTCCGGCCCTTATATGTTTCATGTGTGTTTGTATTGTTTAGTGAATATATTATGCATATTAATTTTGGTTGTTTTGTAAATGTGGGTTTGAAAGGTATACAGCAATGACTGTGTTGACGGTGTTGCAAGAGGTGTCACAAGTTCAAGATGTGAAAATTGACTGGAATGAATTGGTGAAGAAGACCACAACTGGGATTACAAATGCCAGAGAGTACCAGATGCTGTGGCGCCATTTGGCTTATCACCATGGTTTGCTTGACAAATTTGATGATGATTCTGCTCAACCTCTAGTCAGTCCTACTCCCAGAAATTAGTTCATTTACTTCTCCTACAACTATGTGTGTGTGTGTGTGATGTTTATGTGAAGGACTTGTTCTATGATGATTATTTGAATTTGGAGTTACCGATATGCTTTTGAGGAACTATAGGGCATTTATTTGAATTTTTGCAGTTTTTTTTCCTTTTTGTTTTCTTTTAAATCAGAAAAAGATGTATGCTTTCTAGGGAGTAGTTTAGCCTTTGAGAGATATATGTTTAAAAAATATATAGAACTTCTAATTTGAACTTGCATAATATTGGCATGAGATGAGTTAAATTGAGTGACATAGTCAATGAGGATTCATATGGCCGACCTAAACTTCCTTGGGACTGAAGCGTAGTAGTAGTTGTTGTTGTGATTCAGCAAACCCCTAAACAGGCCCATATAGAGCAAATTGGATAGTTAAGATTCATATGGCAATTGCAATTAGCTTGGGATTGATGTGTTGTAGTAGTAGTGGTTGTTGATTTGGTAAATGGAAGAGAAGAAAATGTAGAGAGATTCGGCATGGTGCTCACTGAACCTCCGAAATATCTAACAAGTCGAGTCTCATGTTGGTCATATAGAACACCAATACATAGAAAAACGGCTGAAGAAACCAGTCCACAACTTGACATCGGTAGAATGCTACCTCCAATTCCCTGTATGTTCGACTTCGACAACGCCCCACCTCCCTAGTCCCCCCTCATCAGATGCCAAAGCTGGTGAGAGGAGTTGAGATGAGCACTTTCGTCCAGCTTAGTATTGTCCTTTTTCTGCAGTGTTGGCTTTACATTTCTGTATATTATCAAATGCTTTTGCTTCTTGTATATCTGTTAGTGTAGCATGGAAGACGTCTCCCGTGGTCTGTTTCCCTACAAATTGGGAATGGAATGCCACAAATCATTACATTTCCTGGCTAAATTGGGGTAAACTTTGTGCACATATTTCCTAAGCTTGGGATTATAAATCTGTGAGCAGCTTCATTTATCTGCTCTTGAGAGGATCCCATTCTTACTGTTTCACTATTGTCTACTCAATAAGTGGCAGCAGAAAATAATTTTGCATTGAATCTAGTGTTTATTGTGATCTATGTTGAAAGCATTGAATAATGTATACTCTCAAATACTACGTATTGGTAACTAATGTATGGTGGTCGATATCGATTATCTGTTGCTCAGTGAGATGAATGATCCACCTTATTTTTTGAACTTGCACTGTGATTTTTTAATTTTATGATTTTATGGTTTGATTTTTTTTTCTTTGATGGCAGGATGATGATAGTGATCTAGAATATGAATTGGAAGCTTTTCCTCCCGTAAGCAGTGAGGCTTCAGCAGAGGCTACAGCATATGTGAAGGTAAACGAACAAGACCTGCCCAAAATGGTGATTTCCTTCACCATTTTTCCTAAAAATGTTTTTAAAGTGGCTTCATTTTAAAGTTTGGTTGGCCAACCTAACAGCCGGACAGCTGCAATTTAACTTGTACTAGTAAATTAGTCATTTTATTCCTGCAGCACAATATGCTTCTAGGTGAAGGTCTAACAGATTTCCCGAAACTGCTGAAATTTCTTAAGTCAATGAACTGTGCTGATGGCTTTACATTTACCTATGAAGGATCTTGAATTTAGTCCATTACATATATGATGAAATACATAAATGGGTTAAGAACCTGAGATATAATTCCCCATGTCTGGGAAATGCACCTCTTTGGCGATAAATACTTTTTGACAAGCTCATTTTGCATGGTTTAGAAATGGAATTAGTATGTGGCGTGCATTGGTTATTTATATATTTGGACTTGCTTTTTATTTTTGAAACAAAGAAACATTGCACTCGCTTTTATTTGACTATGCTAGGATGCCATCCTCTACCCTTAAATGCATACTCCTACCTATTACTAGAATTAGTCGCTGATTTTCGGGGTGACACGCATGCTTCTCTCTTTTCTCATACAGTCAATTTTTGTTGCTTTGGGCTTGGATAGGTATTAATTGCTTCTGGGGTTCCATGTGATTCACATATGTCAAATGGAAATACTATTGAAGCTCCATTGACTATAAGCATACCCAATGGCCAAACATCTGGAACCGCTACAGAAAATTCACTCCATGGTATTTCAGCTTATGGGACGAAAATTACTGTCCCAGTTACTGTGGAAAAACAACCACTTCCATCTGTCACGGCTGCTGAGGTTGTGGACACTAATGGACCAGCTAATTCCAACTTTCCTCCCAGGCGAAGACGAAAGCCTTGGTCTGCAGCAGAGGATATGGAACTCATTGCTGCAGTACAAAAGTGTGGTGAAGGAAATTGGGCAAATATATTGAAAGGGGATTTTAAGGGAGACAGAACAGCATCACAACTATCTCAGGTTTAATCTTGTATATACTTGGCAATTTATGTTCTCTGGTCATATTTACACTCTGTTTTAGCAAACTCTTTTGGCCTTGTCCTTAACAGGAGTTAGCATAAGTATGTGCTGTTCTGCAGATCGGGAACTTTTTCCTTTCTCATTTGCTTTTTTTTTTTTATGAAAGTAATTTTGGTAGATGATAAATTAACGGTCAAAAGAAATTTCTTTTGATAGAGGACAAATTCAGTCTGTTATTATACTGATAAATCCTCGCTTGGAGTTAAAAGAACATTAATCTTTGGGCTACTTGCAGTTGCAGTTTACTAAATGGATCTCATCCAAATAATTACGACTTCTAAATGCAGCAAATGGTAAATGACAAGAAAAGATATTGTCCAGTGCAGCTAATTAATTAATCTGCGCTTGAACACTTGTTTTTATTCATTAATGCATCCTTTTTGAAAAGCAAAATTCATGAGCACTCAAGCCAATATTACAGATTGCTCAAGTCTGGACCTATCATCAAAATGTGCAAGGAAGGTCAATAAATTGAAAATAATCAGTTGTTTTCTGGAAGACTATGGAAAAGTAAATAGGAGAATTTGATTTAATTGCAAAGTAGTCTCCTGTTTCTAGTTTCTTCCTGATGTACCCATGAGGTTCCTATGTGTATAGCTGACTGGGTTTTTTCGTAGAGAATCATATTGTGGGTAGGTTCTCTATCTTTGGTGCAGGGAGTGTATACAGGGTTTCACCCATCATTGGTAAATCATTTACTTTATCAAAATTAAGAACTAGATTTAAACGAAAATTAAGTAAAAAGGCCCCACCCTGTCAAATGGTAAATTTTGTAAGGAAGGTAAGTATGTCATCATTGTGTATGCTTTTTCCTATTTTGAACAGTGGAAGCAACTGAATCATGGCTGGCAATATCCGAAGTTTCACAGTTTGAGGATATATTGTTCTTCCACTCACACTTGCTACATGGATGTTAAAGACATTAAGCTTCCTTGCAAAATTGTAGCACTGTTATATTAATTTGAGGATATCTCGTCCTCCATTCTATTCCTCTTCGGTCGTAATGAATTTATTAAGTGCA
The DNA here is from genome assembly GCA_000715115.1 of Nicotiana otophora. Lineage (NCBI taxonomy): Eukaryota > Viridiplantae > Streptophyta > Magnoliopsida > Solanales > Solanaceae > Nicotiana > Nicotiana otophora. Next base: position 47,102 of record AWOL01S0032770.1, read on the forward strand.
TGAAGGAGATTTAGTCGGGAATGTTAGTGTTAATCGAGCTAAGTAAATATGGTGAAGTAATGTCTAAATACCGTTTCTCCATGTCATAGTCATAGCCTCATCATTTTAATTAAACTGAACACTGCTAGTGATATCATGTTTCAAGCACCCC
>AWOL01S0032770.1:49379-68116 GCA_000715115.1 Nicotiana otophora
CCCCCCCCCAAAAAAAAAGAAGAAAAAAAGGTAGTCACAAATATGCATTGGAAGTCCACCGTCGTCTTGTATGATTTGGATGTCTTGGTTTTCCCAGGTTCCGTTGGTTCAAATGGTGGAAAGTGACTGAGATGCCAAAGTGTTTATTTGTGGAACTAGCAAGAACTAGATGTTAACAAAGCAGTTAACAGAACTTGTAAAATAATTTCTGCCTGTTATAAGATCTGCTACCATGATCTGCAATGTAAATCTACTTAAAGATAATGAGTATTTCATTGTGCAGAGATGGGCAATTATTAGAAAGCGACATGGGAACATGGTGGGGAATGGCTCACAGCTGTCGGAGGCTCAGCTTGCAGCTCGTCATGCAATGTCCCTAGCTCTCGGGGATAACTTGAGAGCAGCTTGTCCAATCAGCACTAATGGTAATTGTCTTAACTGTATGTCATCTATAATGTCCATAGCAATCAGGCAATACTGCCTAGATGGGGGCTTGTAAGCGTGTCATATGATAAGTCGAAAGTCTGATGTCTTTGACCTTATCTGCATGTGGTTTATACATTTGATTAAAATTCAATAATTAGGTTAGCTAAAATCTGAATTCCTTCAATATGCTGGTACGTTGCACTATGGAAAACCAAGGGTTTAAGTCTGCAGATGTAATGAAATATATTCTTAAAGGTGTCCACTGTACTGACTTCGTTTACTTCCTTTCCAAGAAGACTTTGACAATCCAAACTCCAATTGGTAATTTCTGCATGCTACCTTTAGAAAACAACAGTTCTATGCTAAGTGGAGAATCGGGAATTCAAAAATTTTAGTAGCAATTCTGTTTTCCAGCATTATGCCGAGATATTTTTAGGTGGTTCCTAGAACACGGCTCTTCCCTTTCTTGACTCCGCCTTTGTGTATTGTATTTTAATGGTACTTTGAATATCCAAAGTTAATTTACTCACCTCCCCAATTGTTTCATCCATTTGTGCAATCTCTAGTTTTAAACTAAATTGTGGTATTGTTTCAGTGGGGCCAAATTCAGGCAGTGCACCAAGTAATTCTTCGCATTTTGCTGCTGCCAATAATGCATCTGGTGGTCCAAAATCCGAGCATCAGCAAGATTTAGTACCTTCAAAACCTCGAGTAATCCCAAAAAATCCATTGCCAAAACCTGCTATTAACCCAGATTCAATGGTCAAAACTGCTGCTATGGCTGCAGGCTCCCGAATTGCTACCCCTTCAGGTGCTGCTGCCTCACTGCAAAAGGCTGCAGAATCTAAAAAAGTCGTCCAAATCATGCCCGGAGGAACTCCAGCAGTCAAATCATCTGTGCCAGGTAGCACTAATGGTTTGCCCAGTAATGTGCACTTCATTCGAACTGGCCTGGTCTCCCGTCCCCCAGGATGTGGTCCCTCAAATGCCTCACAATCTGCAGTTCGACCTAACCCAATGGCTGTCCCATCCAGAACAAATGTGTCATCTGGAGTTCCCGCTGGCCCTACATCTTCTTCGGCAAGGGTACTTGAAGCAAAAACTAAAGCAGTCGCTACCCAAGAAATTCCAGCTGCTATTCTGTCTAATGCACGGAGAGAGAAAGTTGAAGTTGATCAAGCTGCTTCAATGGAGAATGCACAACAGCAGGTCCGAAAAGGTCAAACTTTTGGTTCAGGCAACCTGTTGACAGAGAAAGTAGAAGGTCCAACTTCAATTTTAGGTCACACAATGAAAGAGCAAGGAGGAGAGAGTAAAGCTTCAAGAGTTCTAGTTCAAGAAAAGTTAATCCCAAGTGTAGAGACTGTCAGCAATAATAGCATCAGGAACCAGGGCGAGAATAGTAATAAGAATGAGAACACTAAAATAGTTTTGGCACTAGAAAGTAGTGGTGTTTAAGGTCCTGCACCCGAGACATGTAAAGTTTTCAAAGGGAGTTGAGGTAGGGGATTTAGGTGAGGCACTGAGAATGGGGAAGAGTTAAATGGAGTGACTGGCTGGACCTGCTTTGTATGTAATGTCTAATTTGCACCTGCTATTTTGTGCTTCAGCTTTCATCTATGTAAATGTGTGTCTTGTCTATAATTAGGTGGCAATTTTTTTTATATGTTCTCTTGTTGGGGGTTGACTATCTCCATATGCTATTATTAGTAAGTTATTTTGGCATGTGTCGTTGTGTTGCTGAGGTACTAGGTTAGAGACTGTATTTTTTGTGCTTTCAAAATGTTGCGCTAAAAATTCAATGAACAAGATTTGATCAGAAAATCGGCTGCATCGACATATTGCGGCAATTCAATGCAGATTATAACGATGGAACCTTGTTTAAATCTATATATTCAGCATACGTAATTGAAGTAGGCTTATTCAATATGTGAAACCAGGTCTTAAAGAAAGGGCTGTGTAGTTTGCAGAAATTGGTGGATTTGAGAAGTACAAAATAGTTAAAAATAAGAACATGGCAATTCTTTAAGCACGACAAAATCTGGCATCCTTTCTACTCAATAAAGGCAGGTCACTTTTAAAATATTAAGAATTGACTACAAGAGAGCTAAAGGGGAGAGAAAAGAAGGGAAACGAGAGACATCTATTTGGCTACTACTGCTAAAAGCATCTATTTTGGTACTGCTGTTAAATCGCTGTACTGTTTCTGCAATGCTGGATTTACACAGGAAAATATGGACGGCCTCTTATTCTTCAACTTCACTCCAAACAGGAAGGACCTCAGGGGAATTCTAGATCGAGGCCTTGTTTGTTGGTTTTTCAGCCCAAGTTCTTCGTCCAGGTTTGACAATGTGCTCCGGATCTCATCTTGGAGTTTCCGTATACATTCAAAGCCTACTTCGAGTTCACCTGCTAGCTTATTGTTCTCCTGCTTCATGTTTAAAATCTCTCCTTGAAATTTTGCTGCTTGATAGGCATTCAGCACTGGATCATTCTCTTTAGACCCTGACTTTGACAATCTTGTTATCACATCGAGAATATTAGATAGAGACGATAACCTGTGCTGTAAGTCATCTTTCAGCATTGCATTATGGTCCAACCACAATGTCAACTCAGTTTGTATCTCTCTTAGATGTCTATAGATTGGGCGGATGCCTGAGAGTAGCGACTGTGGCTGACCTGTACCTTGATTGCACTCTTCCTTCACTTTCTTTATTTCAGCTTGTAGATCCTGAACTGAAGTTTGAAACTTATGAATTTGATGAAATGATGTGCTAAATCTGAGCCACAACTCTATGTTTTCCTCCAACAAATCATCAATGTCCATCCGTACTTTCTCTTCAACAGTAGTGAAGGAGTGTGTTTCATCGACATCAGTAACTTTGATGTCTCCGTCATCCCCCCCAATACGTAAGATTCTTGTCTCTTCTGGTATAGTTTCTTCCTGTCTGATGTCAGTAGAATGTGCGAGTGCTTTATCCAAGAACTCTGTTTCAACATCTTTTGACTGAAGCAAGTTCAATCTGTGCTGTAACGACAGAATCTGTGCATCCTTCAAGGCATTAGCATTCTTTAAAACTTTCATCTGCACAACATATTGGAAGTGGCTCGCTCTCCTTTTCTTCTCCGCATCATTGAGCTTCTTCTTCACACCCTTGAAATTTCTAATGACTGATGTGTACTCCTCAAGTAGTATCTTCTCTCTGTCATCCAAGCTGTTTAGGAACAGCTCTCTCCAGTTTGGTTGGTCATCCTCTAATCTCGATTCATCTTGTTCCATGTAGAGCCCATTGTGGACGGTCCTGAACTCTTGATTCCCTGCAACAACTTCCATAGGTTAATTAGTTTAGAAGTTGACAAAGAGAGATAGTATTGTTTTTACAGCTTAAGAGCACAGGTACCTTGATCTGGGAATTCATCCTTGTGTAGGTCTTCTCTCTTGCTATCTCTTAAGACGGATGGAAGATTATCTAAAATACTTTCCCATTCTTCTAGCTCGTTATCGGGGCCAGTGCTTGGAATACCTCTCACTTGGACCTTTGCTGAATGTTCTTCAAGTTGGTTATGCCAATTGGATTGTGGAAAGTCGCCATCTGTTTTTACTTGAATGAAATCATTGTTTTGCTCCTCTGACTTGATATTGTTCCGGAAATCCATATTTCTTAAAGAATTGTCTGATTGCTTGCTTTCATTCAATTTGGAGAAGCTTTCTGTGGCAGATCCAACCGCTACATTGACATCATGATCATCACCTACCTTCTCTCTACCTTTATTGTTCATAACGATTGAGATCCCTGAGCCACTAATGGATGCTCGTGTACCTTCATCTTGGTCTGGTTTTTCTGGAGTGGACTTCTGAAGAGTGCTTCCTTGACCTTTCACATGGATGTTATCAAGGTAATTCTCTGAATTGGGAGGATCATATTCCAGCTTCTGAATTTGTATCTCTGTGTCTTTAAAGAAAATTGAATCATGACGAGGAGGATTCATTGTATGAACATCTTCCTTGGATCCCCTTCCTGAAGTGTCATCTCGAGTAGCTCCAGATGGACTAACCTGCAATAGATCATTGAAATAACTTCTTTGGTCGGAAGAGATTTTTCCCTCTTCGCTTGTAGAAGAAGCACACTTGTCTGCAATGTTTATTCTGCTTGCTTGCTGTTCCATTCTAGCACCTTTTGAGATAGCTGAATCATTGGATGAACTCAAAGACAGACTTTTGTTGGATTCCTCCGTCTCTGCATGTGGATCGTCCCTCACTGTATTGTTCGGAAAGTTAGAATGTTAAAAAAGCTTCTTTTTTAACTTTGACAGAAATTAGAAAATCACCAGTAAAATCTGTAATATCTTTGCTTTACCTGCTAGCTCCTCTGTTCTCTCTTCTCTGATAGCTGAGAAATCATCTGAAATATTTATGTGTTCCCTTTCACGATATGCCTTCTCCATCTTGATGTCGGCAGCATTCCTTATAGGGAGATCATACTGGTAATTCAGATGGTCGGATTTATGAGAACTTTCATCTTTACCTTCCCGGGGAAGGTGCAAACAATCACTTTTCTCTGTAATAGCTGTGGTGCCAGCTTGCTCTTCCATTCTCATATCTCTTCTGATGGCGGATTCATTATCTGAAACATGTAGATCACTTTCACCAAACCTCATTTCCATCTCAACCTCTGGAGAATCCCTCAATGGAGAATTTTGGGAACAATCCATTGTATTATTTTGGTCGTAGCTTTTGTAAAGCTTTTCTTCTTTACCTTCAAGAGACATGTTCAAATGATCACGCGTGTCCACAGCATCTAATGTCCTGGCTTGCTTTTCCTTCTTCACATGTCTTTTTGTGGCCAAGTCATCGTTTGAAATATGAAAGCTTTCACTTCCAACAAATCCTCTCTCCATATTGACATCTGGAGAATCCGTTGATGGCGCGTCTTGGAAAAAATAATTCAGAAGATTCTGATGGTTGGTTTTATAAAGCTTTTCTTCTTTATCTTTGATAGAACTGGGAAAATCATCCCTTCTGTCTGCAAGATCATTTGTGCCCGTTTGCTCGACCTTCCCGACATTTTTCCTGGTGGCTGAGCCGTGGTCTGTGACATGCACGTCTTGACTTTTGTCAAACCCTTTTTCTATCTCAGCTTCTTCTGCATCCTTTGCCGGACCAGTTTTTGTTAAATCGTCATGATCATACTGAAGGTCGGATATGGACAGCTTTTCTGCTTTACCTTTGATGAGGTTATCCCAAATATCCTGTTTCTTTCCTTCCTCTCCCATTCTGACTTGCTTTGAGATCATTGCATCACAACCTGGAGATGTGATGCATTCACTTTCTTTGGAATCCTTCTTCTGATTAACAGGAGCAGAACCGGGAAAATCATCACTTCTGTTAGCAATATCATTTGTCCACCTTTGCTCGACATGCCCATGTTGACTTCTGTCAAAACCTTTTTCTATCCCAACATCTGCTGCTTCCTCCAAAGGACCATTTTTGGTAAAATTGTCTTGGTCATGATGATCGGCTTTTGGAAACTTTTCTTCTTTACCTTCAAATGGGATGAGGTTATCTTGTTTCTTTGCTTCCTCTCCAATCCCGATTTGTTGTGAGATCATAGAGTCATAATCAGGAGATTTGACATTATATTCAGTTCCTTTGTAATAGTTTTGTTGATTGGCAGCAGCATCTTCAGATTGAAAACTATTATAGGTATTACCAAAGTTGGAATCCACGTACATAGTATATTCAGCTTTTCCAGAATGATCTTGATCTGCACATATGTCTATCTTCAATTTCTCCCTCACACATACACCTTGTGATGCCACCAAATGCGTAGTAGTGGTCATCATCTCTTTGTCTGTCAACCCTGATCCCTGGTTAGCTTCTAAAGTGCCACCCGTCTGTCCATCTCGAGGATCATTGCTCAAGTGGCTTTCAACAAGCTTTTTCTGGTCAACGTCAAGACAAACCTCCTGTTCATGCAAGACTTCTTTCTTCAGACCGTCCTCACTATTTACACCTTTGGTGATACCTTGAACATTTGCTCCAGGAGTGATGGCTTCATGAACCTGAAACTGCTTTTCCTTATCGACACCTGAAATGCCCTGGTTAGCTTCTGAAGTGCCACCCATCTGTCCCTCTTGAGTATTGTTGATTGAGTGGCCTTCAACAAAGTTTTGCCAGTCAATTTCAAGACAACGCTCATGTTCTTGCAAGACTTCTTTCTTCAGACCCTCTTTACTACTTGCGCGTTTGGAGATACCTTGAACATTTTCTCCAGGAATGACTGCTTCATGAACCTGAAACTGCTTTGCCTTATCGACACCTGAAACTCCGTGGTTAGCTTCTAAAGTGCCAACCCTCTTTCCATCTCGAGTATCGTTGCTCGAGTGGCTTTCCGCATAATTTTTCTGGTCATCTTCAAGACAACCTTCCGGTTGTTGCAAGCCTTCTTTCTTCAGACCGTCTTTAGTACTAACACCTTTGGAGATACCTAGAACATTTCTTTCTGCAATGATCGTTTCATGAACCTGAAACTGCTTTGCCTTATCGACACCTGAAACACCCTGGTTAGCTTCTAAAGTGACACCTGTCTGTCCATCTCGAGTATCATTGCTCAAGTGGCTTTCGACAAGGTTTTGCTGGTCAACTTTAAGACAACCCTCCTCTGCTTGCAAGCCTTCTTTCTTCAGACAATCCTTACTGCTTATACCTATGGAGCTACCCAGAACATTTGCTCCAGGAATGGTTGCTTTGTGAGCTTGAAACTGCTTTGCCTTATCGACAGCTGAAACACCGATTACTTTATTGGATAGCAAAGTATCTTTGACATCTTCATCTTGCTTCTTATTGAGCAATTTGTCAGAGAGATCATCAAAACTGCAACTTGCTTCAGTAAGATGAGGTTGGTGATGATAGTCTTTGAGATTCTGAACATTGAGAAGTTCTTCCTCTAGTTGTCTTATCTTCTTGCTCATGCTCTCTGAATCTTCAACCAAACTCCCCTTCTCCTCTTCCGCTTTGATCAGATGTGAATGAAGTTCATTTGTCTCTGCTCTTAATCTATTTACATAAGCATTCTGGGAAGAGAGAGCGCTTTCCAAATATATGACTTTATCAACAAGTTCATCAACCTTCTCTGCCAAATCGGACATGGAAGAAGTGGCAGAATTCGCTTGCAACTCCTTAACTTTCGAATGCACTTTCTCTGGATTATGCTTCTCTGTTTCAGAAGTTTCCACTTGTCGGTTCAACTTCTTCAATTCCGAATCTGGATTAGAAGACTTATTTACTTCAGAGAGGACTTGTGGATGTGGCAGGTGACTTACAAATTTTCCCTTTAGAGTCTCAAATTTTCCGAGGACGTCTAAAATTTTTTGATGCTCAGCGATGACATCTTCCACTGATTGCTTCTGCTTTTCCTGCAACCGAGCCAAGGTCTCTTGGCAAGAGTTCAGAGCTGTGGCAGTCATCAATGTCCGAGCTTCGTCGTCCTCAATCATCGTGCCAATGCCAAACTCATCTTGCAAGCTGCTAACTTTTGTTTGCATCTCGGTGACATGTTCTTCAATTTCCCAATACCTCGCTAGCCCATTTTCATATGAGCTCTTAATGAACTCTTTCTCAGTCTGAAGTCCCAAAATTTCCTTCTGAAGCCTATCGATTTCCTGGAGTGCCTCAGACTTTTTAAGACCTGAAGTCGGAGGAGCAGCAGTAGTTGCATCGTCAACATTGAATTTGATCAGTCCCTTCTTTGACATTAATCTTGAAGGTTTGGCGTTTCGTTTGGCAAAAGAAGGAACTTTTGGGACACTTAACTTTGGCGCGGCTGGTAAGCTTTTGGGAGGCTCGTTAGATTCATTATGAGGTTCTATTGCAGCAAGAAAATGTTCGCCATCTTCATCCTCCATCGACAATTGAACTCTCTCGGGGTAAACAGTAGCAATGGTTCGATTAGCAGTCTGAAGATCTTTGGATAAATGATCAAATCTCTCTGCCAAAGCTCTGTAACTCCGGAAAAAATCTTCTACGAAGTTCAAAAGCTCAGGCCTTCTTCTGTAATACATCTCTGCGCGGCTTGCAAAGGATTCTCCATCCTCGTCTATGATTTTGAGTACGTACTCAACCTTCTCCTCCATATCTGCAAATAACAAGCAAAATAATAAGATCTTTCCTTTCACTTCATTTCTTTCTCTTCTGTATAAGCAAAGCATCATACGACGACAACAACAACAAACCCAGTGAATTCCCACAAGTAAGTAAAGCATCATACATTGTTTTTTTTGGAGAAGGATCATTCATGTTTTTTTTATCAGCGCAAAGCATCATACATGTATGAGAACACTTTAGCATTTTTTTAATAACAGACACATTCCCAGTGGCAATGGCGCACGGTTCGAAACTCAGTGGATAACGGACCCGCCCCTCCAGTTTAGCATTTATAAGACAACAGAAGAAATGAATAAATGTCTAGTCTGAGCTATACTGTTATAGTTATCCCAGAAAAATCCTTTGCTATCATTTTTTTTCCTACTTTCAATGCCTTCCAAGACAAATAGTAGTAAGCTAAATGTATTTGTATTAGCTAATGATGCCTTAGCGGAGTAGTTAAAGTCAAGGCCTTGTCAAGTTGCCTCCATTTTCAGGTAACTATTTATAGAAAACATTATCTGATAACCGGGAAAATAACCTGATATAACAAGTTAAATTACACTGATAGTGCGAAAATCCTGAAACTATCAGTGTATATAATTTGAACCCTTTGTTAATACCCCAAACAAGAAGCAACTATAGTAGTTTTATATTTTTTGGTCCAACATTCTAGTATTCTTTCTTTTATGGCTCATTTGAACTACAAACATTTGCAATAAGATTTTTGCCTATACAGTACAAAACACTAGTAGTTCAAGATTCTGTTATTTTCTTGAAAAAATAACCTGTTATGGCATAGTTGATGACTTTACAACAACAAGAACAAATCCTATATAATCCCACAAGTGGGGTCTGAGAGGGTAGTGTGTACGCAGATCTTATCCCTACCTTGAGAGTAGAGAGGTTGTTTTCTACGGACCCCGCTCAACAAAAGATGAAAAGAAAGCAGAAGCAACAAGCAATACCAACAACAAGATATTAAGAAGTTGAAAAGGATTGCATCATAAGAAGATATAGAATATAAAGAAGTGACCTTGGAGGTTTTGATCCAGCCATTTTGACTGCTTTGTTCTAATATGGCTAGCCCACCACCATGAATATGCATTTCTTGCTGCTCTGTGTAACATTCTTTCCCTTCCTTTTTTCACTCACTATACAATTACTTGCTTCTCTTTATTGCCCATAAGTTGTGAATAACACATTGCTTTTCACCATCTACCACAAGAGATGAGATCCACCATATAAATAAACACATTTATGATTATTTGGAATCTGTATTCTTGAGAGGCAAAAAAAATAAAGAATTTTTGTAAGGAGAATGTACATGATGTGTTGAGCAAAAATGGATGGGAAACATAACATACTAGGTCAAAGAAAGGGGTGTTAGATCTCTTTAGAAACAATAAGCACAAGTGTAGGAACCCCATTAACTAACTCAACAATTGGCAATTCCTGGATCTGCCAGATAACTAGTTTAACATAACATTATGGCTTGCATGTCCTTCCCTCTTCTTTATATCTTTTTATTTTATTTTATCTTTTTGGTGAGGAGTGCAATGGTTTGACTTTCTCCTCTCTTTTTTTAATTCTAGCCAAGGGTCTATCGGTAACAGCCTTGTCCCTTTCAGGGTTAAGGGTAAGGTTGCGTACATCTTACCCTCCCAAGACCCCACTCGTGAGGAACTACTGGGTTTGTTGTTTTTATTGTTGTATCCGTCAATATTGCTACATCCCTTCCATTTTTTTTTCTTTTGAATGTTGGAGGAGGAAAAGAAAATGTTGAAAGCGTCCAGAGCTCAAGGATCAGACTCTCTAATTTTTTATCTTAATTTGAATATCAACTTCTTAATATTTTAAAATAAAATTCCGCATAATTAGATATAAAAAATACTCTGAGTAACAACATTTTTACTATTTAAAATAGTTGAAAATATGTGAAAAAATTATGGTGAAAGGGAAAGAAAAAAATTGTTGGACTCTCAAATAGTAACAACGAAACCTATGCTAATGCCACTCCCTTAAGTGGAAATTGACCTTCGCTTCGAGGTGCTAACAAGGTGGTACTGAAGCTCAAAAAGCAAGAGAATTTCTTTTGTTGAGATGTTTAGTGGGAGTTTCCCCCCTCTTTTTACTCTTTATACATATTAAAAGTTCTCCTTTCCTCACCCATTTTGATCACTTTTTCTCCTCTTCTTGAGTAGTGATAACAAGGTGGTATTGTAGCAGATTAAGGCAAGTTTTCTGTCATTTCTTTCCACCCAACAACTTCAATAACAGCATAGCCAACAAAAGTTAGGAAGTATTGGATAACAACATGGGGGATATGAAAATATCACCATTAAACAGCAGTGCCATTTTTATGCAATCATAAGTTTCCAATTATTTACAGTATACTTATGAAGGTTATCAATCAAACAACTTATCTACAACTGGATGGACATATTTACAACTGGATGAACATATTTACATATTCACAGATATTTACATAAAAAATGATAAAAAGCATAACACACAACCATCCCTTTTGCTTCTTTTGTTTTCAAGAATTCTGTCTTTTCCGTCATCCGTTTCTTTACTTCTCCTTCCACTGCAAATTTACACCAATGTTCAAGAAGCAAGTAGAGGTCACACATCTTCAAAGCCAATTCTGGAGAACAGACACAGAAGAAACCATATTATCCATGACGTACCAAAGGGAGGTTCCCTTTTCTTTTTTGAATTTTTATAAAAAAAAATTGAGATCTCAAGTGGATAGGAAATAGCATTATTTCTCTGTCCTCTGCTGTTTCTTCTCCCTAAACATTAATGTCCTTCAAGCCGAACTCTTTTTACAAATCAAATGTTCCCAGATTATTTTTTTCTTTTCTTTTTAGTGTCTCATTTTGTTCTCAATCTTAGATTTCTACAAAGTTCATATTTAAGATTGTAATGAGCAATCAGCAGGAGTAGCAGAGCGTTACCGGCACTGCTAGATTTCAGCGATTCCTCAGAGATGAGACCCAGTGCTCCATATACTTCTTATTCTCTGCATGTAAATTCCAAAGTCAAGAAAGAATCCTAAATCATGCAAAGTACACAGCTAAAAGAACCGTGTGATGGAAAGGGAAAGCTACCAATAGTTTACTCTTTATAGATTTTTTTTGTTTCTTTATCTAAATCAATGCATTATTGATAACTTTATGCACAATCAGAAAGAAACTAAATGGTTCTAAGGAAAAAATTTCATATTAGAATATGTGTAATAGCAAAAGAACAATGTTGTAGAAAACATGAGGACTTTCAAATAACAGCAGAGTTAAAATCTTTCATGATCAATAACAGCAAATTTAAAATCTAACATATATAAAAGGTCTAGCAAAGTAAGAATCACAGATTCCTTCGCAACAAGGAATAACAGAATCATGCAAATCTATGCACCAACTATCGATAATAACATGGTGCTAAATTCCTAATAACTGATCAAGTGATGGACAAGACCAAGATCCTAGTTATACAGAACATAGGGTACAGTGCGAGAAGAGTACAAGGGGCAAGTAATTTATTGCGTTGGAGATGCTCCTTGAATGTAACAAGGGAAAATGTTCCATTTCTAATGTTGGTTGGCCATGGCACTCGTCTTTTCTACTACTAGTTAACACTGCCACCTTTCTGAAAGAGAAAAGAAGAGGGCCAAAGAACTACAACCTAGTTTCTCTGGATTACAGAAACCTATAGGCAACAAGATGACCATTCAATAAACAATCTAAATGAAAGTAACTTCATTGAATAACCCCCTTACTGCAGGGAAGCTTTTTGCAAGTAAGACGGCGGATTTAAGAGGAAGCAAAGCAGCAAAATTTAATTCAACTGATTATATGCTTGAAGAAAGATTACAAATTTTTTTAACAAGCTTGTAACTCTCCCTTTAAGGACGAATTCTAAACTGGAAAAAAAAATAGCAAAAGTGAAACCATTTCAACTTTCAAAAGTCTTTCCAGCTAACCAAATACTCAGATTCGTAAACACAATAAGGAAATTAAGACATTCATCAAATTAGTTGCTTTAGAAGCATTGCCACATTGCTCTCTTGGTGTAAAGAAGCAACACATACTGTATCAATACAGATTTTGGAAATTTTGAAGTCCTTTGATCAATGAGGTCCCCAAGGAACAACCTAGCGGCAAAGTGTCACGAGGTGGAATTCCAGCCTCTTGACATCTGTCACTCACTCAGGCCTTCCATACTCTCTTGTTAGCTGCAACAACTACTACTAGTACTGCTATGCCTCAACCCTAATCTCTTGCTATGTGAATAAACAAACGACAAATATTTGGCATGAGGAACCAGTAAGGCGTTGCATTCGTATAAAGAAGATTAATGGTATATATTCGCATAATCCACTTAGTTATAGTGAGTGTAACTGAGAAATTGGATTGAACTTTTCAATGAATAGAGCTTCTGTGAGTGAAGTATCAAAAGCAGCAAATCTGAATGAATATTAATACTTAATGGCAAATTTACCAGCAATGAATGATTAACCCAAGAGAAGCCTTTTATAAGGTCTTTAATAGTAAGGTGTTTAATATTCTTCAAAGTTCATCGGTAAATTTTCCACGTCATCCAAGAGATACAAACAACAATAGCAGAAATCATATTCAAATAACAAGAACATAACAGAAAGAGACTCTTACCAGTAGCATATATATCATTCAAGTTTCCCACGGCTTGCAGAAACTTGTCTTGTGCATTTTTTTCCACATTAGCACAACCACAGCCATAGCAAGGAACAAGCACAGCAAAACTATCATCTGAATCATCGTCGCTATGAAATCCAGGGCCGTGAGGTTCCAACCATCCAACCGACCAGTCTGAATCATCAGACTCAGACCCTGAAACACATCCTCCGTCCGATGGAACAATAACAATATCATATTCCCTGTCAATCTTTCGCTCCTCACGACTCTGCCATTTTCGCTTAACCTTTCTAGATGAGGAAGTCATGTTCCTCCTTCGGTCGAGAGGGAACTTCAAAGTATCCAATTCCCGCAATCCTGAATCAGGTGACGAATTTGAAGTTGAACCATTTGAGATTTTAGGTTCTTGATGCTTTCCACTCCAAAGTAACCATGACAATGGGGTAAATGTCAAGGCCATATTTTCCTATATCCAAGAATTTATCAAAATTAAACGATTGATTTGTTTCTGTTACAAGAAAGATAGGGTAAGAAGATGAACACAATCAAAACAATATCAAACAAACATTAACACATGCATGTTATGCTTAAGCAAATATCAAGAAAAAGGATGGAAAATATTATTATTGGTAATTATTAATATACAAGAGTACAGAAACCTTGAGTTTTGAATTAAAATAAAGCCATATAACCCCAAAGAAAGGGGGATCTTGTTCCATTGAATCTGGCCTACAATATTGCCATTATTCAAGTATAAGGTGAGACACCAGCACGTTTCCTAATTAAAATAAATACACAACATAATTCAAATTCTTCTCCTTTTATTTTCTACATTTTTATTAGCAATCAAATCTAACCAGTCAAAGCATGTTCAAGTTCAATTTTTTTTATTTTTTTTTGGTTCAAAACACTCCCAAATTAGGAGGATCTACAGTGTTTTCACACTTCCCCTCCAGCGTTACTCGAACTGAGGACCTAATTTGATCTATAGGGTTTCAAGCTCAATTTGAAACAAAGCTTCATAATTTGACAGCTAATGAAAAGCCCCAAAAATAGGTCATAAAAGAAAAGAACAACAAACAATTGACCCTGAAAAATAGCTGAATTTAGCTCAATTAATGGGAATATACAAGTTACAACCTGGAATTTCTGAAAATAAAAATCAAATTCCATTTCAACCAGCTCAACAAAATCCCACTACCATTATTCAAATCTAAAATTCAATAAAAAATGAGCTTTCCAATTACCCCATCATAACTAAACAGAAAAATAAAATCTTTTTAAGACAACTCAAATATTCAGATAATAATAACAACAAAAAAGGTAACTTTTTGAGATTCCAATTTGGGTATTTCCAAAAAGAACCTTAAAAACTTTCCTTCTCCATCTAACTTGGAATATTGAAAAAAGATTCAGCACAGATAACAAGAAAACCCCATATAAGGTTAAGGCTTAAGCCAATGTATATACCTTGTAAACTCAAAACAAAATCAGAATTTGTGCAAACCCAGAATTTAAACCAAAAATTCAAAACCCCGCTTCTTCTTTTTGCTCCTTAATCTCAAAATCATCAAAAATTAGGGACAAGATATTATGTATTTTTTCCCTTCAATAATTCAACCACCGAACCAGAAACAGAGATATTTAAAGCAACTATAAAAACAGCTAACAAGAGTTTAAGCAGAGATTTATCCTCTCTTTTGAGGTTTACGTGAAGATAGTGGATTTGATTTTTATTGGCCTTTAAATTAGGGAAAAGGGTAGATATGGAATTCTTTGGAGATATTGGGTGTGTTGTGCCGATAAGATTGGTTATAGGAGTTAAGAAAATAATATTATTAAAAAGTGTGGTTGCCAGGTCAGATAATAGTGCCAGAGTGACAGTGGGACCCAGGGAAAATAGGTAGCGTGGCTGCTGCTGTGGCCAGTCAATTTCGTGTTTGTATAGTTCAAGTAATTTCGGCAAGAAAATATTTAGTGGGCGTTTAGACAAAAGAATTGTGAAATTTCTAAAAAGCGAATGAAAAAAATTCAATTAAAATTTATATTTGAAACTTAGAGTTGTGATTGGACGCGAATGTAATTTTAAATTTTTGTAAGTAATTTGAAGTAAAAATTTTGAAAAATAACTTTTAGGAGTTTTTAAATTTTTTGAAAAAATACAAAAGTCATCTTCAAGTGAAATTTAAAATTTTCATGAACAAACACTGATTTTAAAAAAAAATAAAAATAATTATGGCCAAACGGACCCTTACTTTTTTTGTTTCTCACTCGGTATCCAGTACCTACACTGGGACCTGACTAAATACAAAGTCACACCAGTAAATCTCACATCAAGTGACTACATATTCAAGACTCGAATCGAGACTTCTGATTTAAGAATGAAAGAGTATTTATCACTCCACTACAAACCGATTGGTTAGAGAAGATATTCAAACAAATTCAGGTGCAAATTCATTAATATTGATATCAACATTAACTATGGAAATAAGTAGCGGAGTTTTAAGTTTTTGTTGTTTAAATCGAAATTATTAAAGTGTGATTAACCTTATGATAATGACAATGTTAATTGAATATCAATCACTTTCTTCTTTGATGTATTCAAACTTGCATTTCGTACATGCCACAAAGATACCAAACGTCATACCAAATAATCTTTCACAAGAAAATAAATAAATTAATTAATTAATTAATAAAAATCATAATTTTGAGTAAAATATTTGCTGCTTAGTGGGTTTCAATGTTTCATTTCAAATTCATCAGCTATGATTAGGACTAGCACATGATAAGGACAAAGAAGCAACATGTTTTCAATGCAAATAAATCACCTAGATTCTTTTATAAAAAGATATAATTTTAAAAAAAAAAAATATCTTTCTGAGCTTAAGCTATATATACTTATATAAAAAATATTTATACAGTCAATACTCGATTCAATTGTATCTATAATTACCAATAAAACTTATAAGAAGCGCAAAATGATAGTTTAATAAAAGTAATAATTAACCTACTATTATAAATTTAATTACACCACTAATAAATGAGTATAACTTAAATCCCTTCCTCAATCATTAATGACAACTGAATTGATTAGTGTCTTTTGTCACTATAGACAACCAATGGGTGCACATGGCAGTTTTTGGTTTGATAGGGACAAAAGCACCACTAATTGGTTATTTATGAAAATAATCAAGGATTATGACTTCTATTATTAAGTAATTTCATTTGTATAATATGCCACATAAGCTCTAACATCTTCATATCAATCAATTTTTAAATAAGAATTGATAACTTGAGAGAGTTCTAGAAGGGACATTCATCTTCAAACTTGTATGATACAAATACACAAAACATATGATTTTTATTTTTTATTAGAGAGAAATCTCAAGTGATTCTATTGAACTTATAAAGAGGAGGAACACATGGCAGTTTGTGGTTTGATTATGACTTCTATTTCCTAGCCTCTTTTTCATGTTCTGGCCTGAATTCATGATCATGTCATTTTATGCCACATTTTTTAAATCAGAAAGTTCTAGAAGTGATCAATATTCCTCTTTAATATTGTATGCTGATAATATTATAGATTTAGATGGTTTTGCTTCTTTTTTTTTTAAATTGCATAACAATAAGTAGTGATATATTAGAATTTTTCACATCGACATTTATAGAAGTGAAGAAATAAATAAATTATAAATAGATTAAAAGTTCAAACTTTAATATACGGAGTAACTTCAAAAGTACATGTGGCAGCTTAATATTTTTTGTACTTTTTTGTAACTTAAATGATGGAAACTTATGAATACAATAGAGTTTAACAAGATAGATATGATTCTGGAAGTGAATGAAGATGGTTACTTTGATTAAATTGGAAAAGTTAGAACTCTTTCAACATTCTTCTAATCGTATTCAACATATTTTCCTAAGGGACGAGTATGATAACATGTTCTATCAAAAATTTATTGTTGATATGTCTCTTTGTCAAAAAGAGTAAGACAACTAGTAAATTTTTCATGTGCCAGTATTTGTGGTGTGACAGAGAGGAACATTGACTCTTCTCGAAATTTACCTTTTTATAAGTTGCATAACGTACTATCACTAATAGAATAAATGAACTGACTTTAACAAAAGTGTAGTTACTTCTTTATATTTGCTTAGAATGTTTCTTTTGAGCATATCAATTGCTACCAATCCAAAGTTGAGCAATGTTCATAGTTGAGAACTTGAGATGGAATTCTATTATGGGCTTGCTCTTAACCTTTGTAAAAGCCCAAATGAAACTGGGCCTTTTAAACCAACCCATGGACATATCGTTAGAGCAACCCAACTTCATGGACTACTATCAAATGGTTTTACGACGTTTGCGTTCAATAATTTTCATACATTTTATTTTTTTGTTTCTTTTTTGTTTTAGAGAAATTTTCAAAAATCACTATTGTATAGTGACTATTAACTTCCTATGACTATAATATACATAATTGCTTCCTATAACTACTATTCAGTTGCTACGATAGTGTACTCGTTGTATTCGCGTCATTGTATTCATAAATAAAGCAGCAAAAAGCGCCTAAAATCAGGGCAGTTCAACTGTACGCGCATATATTCACATGTATTCGCGTCATGTATTCATGAATACAGTTACGGCAATCACTTTAAAAATGGGTATGTTCAGCTGTCTAATAACGGAAATAATATCAATTAGCGTGATACACTCCTAATATAACTCAACAAAATCAATTCTAACATGTCTCCTTATCAACCCAATTAATTAGAATAATTTTTTACTTGTATATAAATATTATATTTAACTTTTGTATTTAGTGTATTTCAATATTTTTTTTTTACTGTTGCATTCATTAGATTCAATGTTTGTATCTGTTGTATTCATTTTTTTTTATATTCAGTGTATTCAAATGTATTTGTATTAACAGTATTTTAGTTATTCCTAATACATGTTATTACTGTCGTATTAAGTATATGTTTTTGGTATTCATTGTATTTTTATTTGTATTCAGTGTATTTTATCGTATTTCACTGTATTTTAAAATTAAATGTAATCAATGTTTATATTTTGTTCTATTTTAATATTTGTATTCAATGTATTTCAATATCATTATGCATGAATACAAGTGTATTCAATTATATTAAAAATACATATCTTCGAAATACATAAAATACAGGCAAAAAATATATTTATATAAAAATGCAATGTGTTTGAGCGAATTTATACATAATACAATGTATTTGTATCATTGTATGTGATGAAATAGCAAAAAAGAGAAGAAAGTTCGTCAGAGATGGTGTTTTCCTGTTACAACCCAAATTCGCGTACCTTAGATCATGCCGTAAGTTAGTCGACGTAAATTCAAGAAGAGATTATCTTTGAGATGATAAAAAGTTAATCCTTTTGGTCTTAAACGATACAAGGGTGTATAAGAGTGGTTAACAAGTATTAGAAGTTAAACGAATCAAGGATGTTGTAACCCGTATTTTCG
>AWOL01S0032770.1:68629-80175 GCA_000715115.1 Nicotiana otophora
GGGTATGTCGGGGCCCTGTTCCGGCAATGTTGTAGCACTTATGTTCCTTTAGAGGCTCATAGACAGGTGTCGACTCATGTATGGTTTGGAATGCCTTGTCGGCTGATTTTTGTTGTATAGTCTTTCACGACAGCATGGTAGCTCGTACCTTATATATAGTTTCTTGACAGTCTTGTCATCCCATGTTATATATGTTCATGACATTATCTTTCATTGTTGGATGTTCATGATCCATGTATACCATTTATATTGATCTTGTCGGCCCTTAAAGATAATAAGGAAGGTTAGATAAAATGTACGTTGGTGCTCGGCAAGTATGGCCCGGGTGCTAGTCATGACCCTCCAGTTGGGTCGTGACATTTCCGGCCAAGAAGAGAAAAAAGTTCGTCAGATCCGTACAATAAATTTATGATCGGTGAATCAATTTTTCTTTTCTCAATAAAATACATTGTAGTAGTAGGTTACCAAAGAAAAATATGAAATCATGCCAACAAATGTTAGTGAATCTTCATTGCAGCCCTCAAGGTAAGCAACAAACGCGAAAAGAAAAACCAAAAGGGAAAAACAAATTGCAAAATAGGAAAAATCCAGTAGGTAATTCGTAAACATCTATGTCGTATTGCTAATTTATAAAAGCTTGTCGGGGGAAGTTTCTCGAAGAGAGAGATTGTTCTTTCTCGTCAGCCAGCAATACTAGAGCTTGGGTTGCTCGAAGAGAGAGATAAAGAAGTTAAAATATGAGAGAGAATCTTGTGTTAATTGAAAGAAAGAGAGGAAAAATATAAATAGCGTATTTCATGCCTCAATGGTAATTTATACCATAAATACCTATTTTGCTATAAAACATAAAAGGTAGCTATAGTAATAATATTTTAAAATAATTTTGGTTTATAATAAATAGCGCGTATACCTTTGCTATAGGAGGTAAAATTTTCTTTTTCTTATGATATATTGCAATATCTATGCTTCAGTTTCGGTTATAAAAATCAGAAAGGTTTATATTATAAAATTGATAACAAAAAGAGAAATTTCCATAAAATACTAGTACGATGTAGAGCCTAATTACTATAAGTAACTATAATTTGCCTAATTGCCATTTGTAAATATTGTTCAATTGTTACCAACTTGTATCACTTGTATTCATACGCATAACTAATACAACTTGTGTCAATTGTATACAACCAATACAAAATACAGAAAATGCTCTCATTGAGTCAAGCTCAAGACTTCCGCTTACTAAGCGGGTGCTCTAATCAACTAGGCTACGAGAGCTCGTTGCTCTCTTGTTTCATTTCAAAACAACTAATCTCTTGTTTCAGCACTACATGTGAATTTGCTATAAAATTCAAAAATCTCCTTGTTTGACCAAAAAATGCAAATTTTGGTTAAACTAATTGAATTTGCATGATACTAGGTTAAACCTAGTTGATAATAATATTTCTAGATGTGGGTTCTGAAGTAGTGACTAATGTTAAACAGATCTGGTAGTGGATTGATAACAGGGTGCATTAACTATCCCGAAAAGTATTAGCAATAATGTAGCAATAAATAACAGTAAATGGCATTTAAGTAAATAGGAGAAGTGGTTCATCCAATAAAGGATGAACTAGATGATTGTCCCTCCTGACAATGATGAGCAACAAACAAATCTTAGAATGTTCGAATTATTCTCTGTAACGACCCGACTTGTCGTTTTGTGAATTAGCGTCTCCTTCAGTGACTTAAGGTCCCAAGTAGCTTTGTGATGTGTATTATGACTTGCGTGCGTGGTCGAGTTTGATTTTCGGATGATCCAGGATCAAATTGGAAGAATAATTTTTATTTAAGAAGCTTAAAAGAAAAGAGTTGATTGGAGAGTTAATCGGAGAGTTAACTTTTGAGCAAACGACCCCGGAATAAAGTTTTGATTATTCCAATAGTTTCGTATGGTGATTTCGGACTTAAGCGTATGTCCGTAATTGGAGTTGGAAGCCCGTAGAACAATTCAACGCATTTTGGCGATATTAGAAAGTTGATGTGTTATGTTTATATTATTTTATGTGCGGACGAGGACTAATAATATTGTGGATATCAACTGGATGTGATAATAAGTGTACGAGGAAAATTTTCATAATAGACTAAAGTTTCAAATGAGTACGCACAAGACCAAACTTTGGACGAGCATATCTACACACACACACACACACATATATATATATATATATATAAAGATTTATGTAATGGACAACCTATCAAATGAAAGATCTTAGAGTCTAGTTTCTAAAGCTTCAAACTTTTCGTCATTTGGACACTCCTACAAGAAGTTATGACAAAATTACCAAAAGCTGACAGAATTTAACACTACCGCGCCGCCCCATGCGCCGCGCCGCGACTGCATAGCCTCCCTGCGCCCCACACGCCGCGGCTGTACAAAAACGGGTTTTTACAACCCGAACCCCATTTCATTTAACTCGATTGGGGTTCATTTTTGGGGCAATTTCTGCTGCTTTAGAGATAATGGAGAGCGATTCTAGAGAGAGGAAAGGGAAAAACTAAATATTTCACTACTCTTCCTTGAATCAAACCTTGAAATCGCATCAAAGGGTTGCTAAGGCTTCAAGAGGTAAGAATTTCTTTCCCCAATCCTTCAATTTTGAAATCTAACTAGAAATGGATAATTAGTAAGATGATTCTTGGATGTGAGAATATTAGTTATATATGCTTGTACCAATAAGGTTGTGGGAAGATTGTTAAGTTCAAATGGGTAAAGATTGGGTTAAAAAATGGTAGAAATCTTCAAAGACTTTAATTGAAGATTTGAAGGGCAATCTGATGTCGGAATTTGATAATTTTTGTATGGTTGAACTTGTATTAGAACAGGTGTTCGGATTTCGTGATTTTTTCCGGAATTTAAAACGTGGGTCCTACTATCGATTTTTTTCAAATAAATTTCGAATTTTAATACTAAATATTAATAATTGCATATGGAATTAATTCCTACGATTCGTATTGAGTATATTGAATTGTTTGTGACTAGATTTGAAGCGTTCAGACACAAATTCGCGAGGCAAAGGTTTATTGGAATCTTGAATTTGGTTGCAAAGCGAGGTAAGTATCTTGCCTAACCTTGAGTGGGGGAATTACCCCTTAGGCATTGAGTCTTATATGGAAATTGTATAATTGAAAACCATGTACGCGAGGTGACGAGTACGTACTTGGTTTATATGTATAAATTATATAGGTTGAAATTCGTAGATACCCTTAGGTATTAAATTGAAAAATTATTATAACTTATTAAATCTCTTATTTTTCATGCCTCATTCCTTGTTTGCCGACGTTGTTTTTATATGATAATTTGGTGTGATTGCCACTTGACTTTTATGTGAACTTTGTGTTTGTTTGAGTTGCCATTTTTATGAAAAACACTTTCATTATTGATTTTACCTACAGATAATCTAAATGGAAAATTTAGTTAATAAGATAAATAAATCTATTTATTTCCGAAGTTGTGATTTAAAAGAAGTGTTGTTCCTTGATGAATTACTTTTCAGTGCACAATATTGAAATTGGTATTGAGTTATAAAGGCTGTAAATCATACCGAGGCAAAGTATAATTGTGAAATATTATTTTGTTGAGTTGTTCACTCCCGAATATTTTGTTAAGATTTTGTGCATATTATGGTCGAGCCATGAGCTCCTTATTGTGAAAAATAATGTATTGTTGATTTTTGTGGCAAGTTGTAATATTTGAGCACTTGATATGCAAATTACGATATGTAGTGATAATTGAGCACTTGAGGTGCAATTCATGAGATGTTGTGATATTGGCCGTGATATTGTTGAGAGGTTTATTCAGGTGTTTGCACGAGATTTCTGTCGTGCTTTTGTTACTATTGATATATGCACATGCGGCGTGACAAGGTGAGCTATATATGTGGGTTTGCGCATGTGGCAAGACAAGGTAAGAATATTATTATGCGCGTGCGGCGAGACAAGGCGAGCATTTACTTTATTATTACGCACGTGGCAAGGCAAGGTGAGCTATGTCGGGGATATATTTGTGATGACTTGTGATGGCCTGGGGGCATTATTGTTGTTGATATTTATAATTTGAAACTACGAGACGGTACATCGGGAGTGCCTTTTTGTTGATATTTCTCTATAGCTGCACTTGCCTTTAGTTATTTTGTTTTTTTTTGTGATATGTAAATTCTTGTGCTCTTCCATGATGTTGTAATTTTTCTTGTGTTTATTTTTATATTTTGTGCAATTTGTCTTGTTGTTGGTAAATTGATAACAGTCTGATCTATGTTGAAATTAGGAGCTGTGAATATTGCCAGGCGGATTATGAAATGAAATGTGGGCACGAGGTGCCATGAGTAAATAATGATGATATTGGCGCGTGAACTGTCCGTGCAGTTGTTCGTGAGTAAATGATGATAGATATTGGCACGTGAGTTGTCCGTGCGGTTGTGATAGAGAAATTGACACGAGGTGCCGTGAAAATATGAAAGTGGGCTGAGACCCGTATTTTTATGATTTTGAAATGAGGTGTCACATGGTGACTTTTATTCGAAAGAATTATATTTGAAAGAGATTTATTTAAAAAAATTATATTTGAAAGATATTTATTTGAAGGGAGTATATTCGAAATATATTTATTGGAGATTATTATTTGAAAAACTTTTAGGTGAAAGATTTATAATTGGAGGACTTGATTAAATGGTTGTACTTGTATTCATTATTTGTTGAGCAATATTTATGATGTTCTTGTTGTCCTGCTGTTTATATCACTGGTTGATTATTGTTGCTATCATTGCTATTTGTTTCATATTACTTTTGTATGCTATATTGCACAGATTATTAGACTAATGAGTGTCTTGACTGTAACTCGTCACTACTCCACCGAGGTTAGTCTCGATACTTACTGGGTACCGACTGTGGTGTACTCATACTACACTTCTGCACATTTTTTTGCAGAGCCGGGTATTGGAGATATCAGACTTGGACTGAGTTAGAGTGTGACCGCAAGTACTTAAGGTAGATCTGCTTGGTCGTCGCAATCACTTGGAGTTTTTCCATTTTATTGTACTGTCAACTCTATTTTGAACAATATTGTATATTCGATCCGTGAAATCATTGCATGTATTTAGTTAGAGTTCGTGACTCAGTATTACCAATCTTGGGAAGGTGTTATAATTATTTTCGTTGTTGGTTTCGATTATCTATTTTTTTTAAAAATAGCTTGAACTGTTATTATGATCGACTTACTTAGTCTTAGAAACTAAGTTCCATCACGACATCCTACGGAGGAAACATTTGGGGTCGTGACATTCTCGGATCTGATAGAAAAGTATGGAATAATCTTTTGTTAAAAGTCTGTTCTTATCAAATGAATGTCATATGTCCCATATCATTGTCTTTTTTTCTATTTATATGAGACATTTTCCTAATACACCATAATAGTACAAGTGCAGAGAATATCCACTAGAATATTCTCTTTAATATCCTATTTCGAAAACTAGTCGTTACAGCTTTGTCGGTGCTGACCTAGACCATTGTTGACATCTCGACCACGAATCTCGTTGCTTCCTAGTCGACCTCGACTGATGACGACTCGAGGACTTTTTATTTAGTGTTATCTTATCTTAAATATTCTAGGGCAGATTTTAACCCATACAATTAGTCCCTCTGCTTATTGAGCCCGATGTGCTGCTTTATTTTGTGTGTGTCTTTTGATTGAATCTACCGCTTCAGTTACGGTGCCAGGTAATGATGAATCAATTTGTTGGTTTCGACACTTGAATTTCTATAAATAGGAGTGTGTGGGTATAATTTCAACCTTTGTGAAATCCTTGCACCGAAACTCTGTACCTTCTTCTTCCTCCTCCATTATTGTGCATATTTTTCTTCATGTTCTAACAATCTCTATTGTTTTTGATTCTCCATTGTTTGATACCTTCCTTCCTTTTGTTGAAAATATGTTTAACGTACCTTCTGAGCCCCGCGAGGGAAGTGACCTGGTTTCTCTGGCGATTCTCTTTCCTCCTCATGCGGAGAACTTTCCCATTGCTACAAAGGACGGAGGCTTCCTGACTGTGGAAGAGATAGTTCCTTGCAACCCCGATGTTAGGTCTGATTTCTCGAAACTGCCTGAAGCCGAACCCGGAACCGTTAAATCGGCGATGAAGGAAGCCGATTTGTCAGAGCTTAAAGGTAAGTACGGCCTTCCCAACCACGTCGAATTGATCCCCACCGGTTAGGATGCTTTGCAGCACCACCGTCCTGGGTATTGCGCATTCTACGCCTACACCTTTCATGTCGGCTACACATTTCCTCTCCTCCCCCTGGTGGAGGAATTCTGTCGCTTCTACGATGTTTGCCCGGCTCAACTTGCGTCGTATGTTTACAAGCTCATAAGAATACTCACCAAGTTCGTTGAGTTGGTCGGGGTCGAGATCACACTTCGACATCTGATGCACTTGTTCGCCCCTAGCTTTTATAGGGGGACGATGCTGAATCTCTGCCACCGAGGAGGCAAAATGCCTGTAGGTGAAGATGGACGAGAAGGATAACCGCTAGTTTTGATCAACTTCTTCTTCGTTAAAATTGAAGACGTGGTAGCTAGCGTCGACAGATTCCCTGAAGCTTGGAATTGCACTCGTAAGCGCCTCACTCCCTTACACGTAGGTATTTGGTTTACTTTGCTTAGTTATGGATTCTGACCCCTTGTCATTTTTTTATGCGGCCAAACTTTGCCTCCCCTTTGGTCGAGGACATGTTTGGTTGGGTCGGCTAGCTCCACCCTCACATCGTGGGTTTGTGAGTGGCCGGGCTTTTTCAAGAGGTTTGGGTCAGCTCCCCCTTCGACTAGTAAGTTGATCTTGTCTTTGTTTTGTTGGTTATTTCTCTTATGTGGTTGTTTTGGATAACTCTCTTATCCTTTTGTGCTTCCCTTAATTTTGGTTGGGGGGTCCTCGAGGAGGTCGAGAGCTCCCGCACCTGCATTTCGTAAGAGGAAAGCTACCGCCTCTTCGGGTCCTGCCCTTCTACGACCGCGACTGATTCTGGTCATTCCTTGGTCCCTCTTGCTGCTGCTTCCGCATCAACCCCTTTTTTATATGTGGAGATTTCGGCAACGGAAGCTTCGACTTCTCCCATGTATCGTCTCATAGATGAGGAGGAGTCGTTGCCAAGTGGTGAGGACTGTTGATACCCAATTTTGCCCTCATATTTTCAAAATACATATACACTTTGAAAATAGCATATTTGCATCAATATTTAGTTTACAAACCTATACAAGCATTTTTTATAGTTTTCCATAATTTTTTAGAGCTTTAAATTAATTTTCTTGCATTTAAATTATATAAATATTTAGTAATTATCCCTTTAAATTATTTTGTGATAACCTAGTTACCTAAAATTATTATTTTTGTACATATAATATATGTTTCAAATATTTTATTTTATTTAATATAATTACATTAGCATTTTTAATCTATTTATCTAATTTTGCAATAATGACCTATATTCACACATAAAGGCTCTTTATTCTATATTATTTATGTCAAAATAGCAAATTTATATTTTTATAATACAAAGTTATTATTTTAAGTATTTCAGTGCATAAATAATATTTGCATTCATTTATTAAGCATTTTTCATAAATTATTTTGATAAATTTTGGGGTATTTAATTAATAGCCCAATTTCTTACCTATTTTTCGGACCCAATACTACCAAGACCTTAGCCCAGTCTACCCAAACCTTAGCCCAATTACCCTAAGCCCAAAACCAAAATACCCCTTTTAAAATACCTAGCAACCACTACCCATACCCGTTTAAACAACTCGCCCAACCTCATTCTCTCATCTTGGCCGTTGATCTCACATGATCAACGACCCCTAATAAACCAACTCCTTTTAATTAACCCCAACCCAGAAACCCTAACCCCATTTTCCCTGATACGCCGCCCCTATTCTCTATGCCTCTCTCATCTCTCTTCTTCTCTGATTAAACCCTAGCCGCCGTAACCCTTAATCCTCTCCGATTCCGACTCAAACATGGAATCAATCCATGATCTACTTATCTATTTTGTGATACTCTATCATTATACATGTGTTTATGGTGTTACTTAGTTCTTGTCCTATTTTTGGCAAGAACTACTTCTCAAGAACGGACCGATTTACTTTGATTCTGTGAAGATCTGGGCGATCTTGGTTCGATTCAAGTTGTGAGTCCCAACTAGGGCTTGAGACTTTTTTTTCCTTTACTGATTTTCAATTGATACTCTTCCCTTTCTCGTGTTTGACCGATATTTTCCTTATTCTCTGTTCAATCTATTGTATTCCCTTATTTTAAGTGTTATTTGCATGTTATTTTTCCTTATTCTCCGTTTAATTTACTGAACTTCCTATTCTATGTATTATTTTGTCCTAAACTGACTCTAATTGATTTTGGCATGCCATGTTTTCCTTATTCTGTGTTTAATTTACCGTGTTTCCCTATTTTATGTGTTAAATCTGCTATTATATAAATTCCTCCCCTAAAACCCCTTGGGGAGACCGGGGGGAATCACCTAATCACTGCTATTATTCTCATTATTCTCCTCTTTCACTTACTCATTCACTCTGTTACACTCGAATATTTTTGTAAAACTGTTAAATTCTGGGCCGGCCGAAAGCCAAAGCCATTAAACGACCTCCTCCGGCGCAAGCACTGCTCGGAGCCCTTCTCGAGGCTCTTGTGAACTCTGAAGCATCGGATATCTGGGGTTCTTGCTATTAAGCTCTTTACTATTCTTTTGCTCGTATACTTTTGCTACTGGTTAGTGCTTTTAACCCTTACAATGTTAATTTTCTTTCTTTCTTTCTGCGTGTCTATATGTGTTTGCACTATACGAGTATGATTTAGTTGTGAATCCCTGATATTGCATTGTTATGATAATGCTCAATACTCTTTCATCATCCTATGATAGTTGAATGCATGAGATAGTTTCTGTTTTGTCCTTAGTTTGTGTTAGACTGGTATGTGTTCTTCACTATGGTCTGCACTTCTATGTTGGTTCTTTATTTTTTTGTGGAATGAGTTCTGTACCTCTAGCATCTGAATATGTTTCAGTTTTGAGTTTTAATGCATGCCTATTTTGATCTAAATCTAACTGTTGTGACTATATGTTGTTAGTTATAGAATTTCTTCATACCTTGCTTTGGATACTACTATAACTCTATGGAAACCTCCATTTACTTTGTTTGAATGAATCATTTAGTGCTGAGTCTTGTGTCTGGTTGACTGTTCTTTGTGTACTAGCCATAACTATAAGGAAAACTGCTTTGAGGTTTACTCTAAACATGTTTTCCTTGCTATCCTCATCCCTAGCATCACTTAGGATTTTAAGATAAACATTCTATTTTGCCTCAACTATGATCTTCCAGTCTGTTTTTGTTCCATGCTAATATGTCTTCCAGTCTGTTTTTGTTCATTTGATATCTTGCCTCTTCCAGTGTTTATCACAATGTCTAAATACTGATTAGTATGACCCTAAGATGCATGTTTAGCTTAATCCGAAGCTCTTAGGTCTCAATTGGTTGAATGATAATCTATGTATATCTTGCAAACCTGTTGCTTCCCCAATTTCTTTCAATATGAGACTATCTATGAGGTGCTTTACTATCTTGCTAAACCTACTGGCCTGCTTAGTTGCTCTGTATGCTTAACTTGGTGTAGTACTTAATTTCTGTCCCTTTATCACTATCCACTCCCCTTATTTGCTACTCATGCTATTCTGAATTCTCATTCTTAGCCGGCTGAAAGCCAAGGCTATCTAGGTTCTATTGTCGACCTCCCTAGTGTGAGCACTGCTCGGGGTCCAATTGAGGCCCTTGTGAACTCTGACACACTAGGGCTTGGTCCTAGTCATTGTCTCAACCTCCAAAACTATCCTTAATACTCAATTTTCCTATTATGTACTGTATATCTATATTGATTGTTCCAAGTGGTGCAACACTTGGTGATATGGCTCATTGAAAGGGGTCTGAATTCCCCTATGGACATGTGATCGTGTGGTTCTTTGTTGAAGGCCTAAGTATGCTATGCCAGAAGTTTTGAAGGCCCGATAAGGCTGGGCAT
This sequence comes from Nicotiana otophora, assembly GCA_000715115.1. NCBI lineage: Eukaryota > Viridiplantae > Streptophyta > Magnoliopsida > Solanales > Solanaceae > Nicotiana > Nicotiana otophora. The sequence continues at coordinate 78,736 of AWOL01S0032770.1, forward strand.
TTAGTTATTCTATTTGGGCCTATTACAGGCCTGTCTATTGCCATGTAATATTACTACTTTATTATTAATTTGGGTATGTAATAATAATTTTTGTATAAACGATTGGGGTGTTAGTAAAAAGGAATGGGGTAGATTCTAATACTAACATGCAAAATGGGTAGATAACATGCCTATAGGACTTGGTAATATGTTGGCTATATGTGTTGCTCGATTACATGAGCACTGTAGAGATCATGACATTAGGGGGATCACACACATACACACATTACTTGTTTACTATTAAACATGAGTTCAAATGCTATGTCTACTGCTACATGTTTATAGACAACATGCCTATAGGAAGTGGGCACTCTTTCAATTTGCATGACTGCCTTCAACCGCATTAAAAACCTGCCTATGGGAACAAATGAATTTTCCTTCAATTCACTTTATTTATTCACTAGAAATCATGCCTATAAGATTTTGGCCACTTAATTTGCTATTGTACCACATTGATCATTAGAAATCTTGTTTACAGGATTAAGTATAAATAAAACAAGCTCTGAAGTACTATGCATTAGAGATCCTGCCTATAGGAAATAGTTGCTCGTTATAATTGGTTAATGCTAGAACATTCAAAAACTGCTTCATGCACGTCGTACGAATAATTCTGGGACTCTCTCCCTAGCAGATTCTGTTGTACCCAATTGCATAGATCACTTAGGCATCGCTCATATTGAATTGGTAACTTAAAATTCTAAACAATTAACTCATGATACCCGCATGATTATGTTTATAAGTTATATCCTGCATCCGAAATTACTTGCATACTTTGATCACCTAGAAAGCATGTCTATAGGATTCTGCAGATTTCTGATTGGCATATGTGTTTACGTGCATTTACGGCTTAAGTGCGGAGGCAAACTTGAGCCCCCATTGTGAGCACCTAATTTTTTACTGTGCTTGAATATTTTCCGCTCCCTTCTTCCCAGGCGTATCCCCACTCCACTTTCATTTGTTCCCCATGCTTATCCCCCATGCTTGTCCCCCCCACACTTTGCTCCCTACTCCACTCTCCATTGTTCCCCACTCCTTGTCCCCCATGCTTGTTCCCCACTCACAGCCCCCAACATCTTCCCTATTCCCTAAAGAAGAAAAAACGGATCCCTCTCCCTTTACAAAAACCCTAGCAGCCCTCTGCTGGTGAGGGAGAAGGAAAAAAGGACCTTTCTTCCATTTTTACAAAACCTAGCTGCCACCCTCTCCTGGGCATCCCTGGAAGCTGCCCGCTTCTCTCTCGTTACTCTCCATCATCTTCACACACATTATATCAGTATTCACCACATACACGAAGAGGAAGCTGGACAGAAAACGAGACCTAAATTACTGAAACAAAAGAAAACAGAGGAAAAGGGAACGGAAACAGAGCAAAAGCAAAATCAGCCATGAAACAACCTTGAA
>AWOL01S0032775.1:0-18564 GCA_000715115.1 Nicotiana otophora
CTACCACAACAACTATCTGGAATTGGAAGTAGACAGAATACAATAAATGGATAGATCAGGGACATTGTGTGCTGCAGATCGTACATAGAAAGTAGCTCACCAGCAAGTCTCCTCAGCAACAACACCTACGCACCCAAATGACCACCAAAAGTACCTGTCTCAATATCTGCACAATTAGTGCAGAAGTGTGGCCTAGTAAATCAATGCGTACCTAGTAAGTATCTAGTCTAACCCCGAAGAAGCAGTGACGAGGGGTCGACATTGACACTTAGTAGTGGTCCAATAAATCATGTATAATGAAAGTAGACATGCATGAAGCATAGGAAGTAAAATTGTGAATGCAGATATAGATACGTAATACAATCAATAACTGAATGGTAAATACGAAGTTCACAAATATTGGATACTTCCAGTAACGACCCAGCCGGTAGTTTTGAATATTATAGCCCCATTCCCCTATTTATTGCTCCTCTATGTTCAATCGTGGTTATGTGACTTATCAAGGTTGTTAGTTTGGTTTTGGGTGTGTTTCATAGTGAATTGGGACACATAGTCTTAAAGTTGGAATAGTTGACTGAAGTTTGACTTTTGTGTAGATGACTCGGAACGGAGTGTTGATGGTTTCGATAGCTTCATATGGTAATTTGTTATTTAGGCGTTTGTCCTAATGTGGACTTGAAGTTCCGTAGGTTGATTTGTTGCGTTTTGGCGAAAGTTGACAAGTTGAAGGTTTGGAAGCTTGATAGATTTGACCGAGGGTTGACTTTATTGATATCAGGCTCGGATTATGATTCTGGAAGTTGGTGTAGGTTCTTTTTGTCATTTGGGATATGCATACAAAATATGAGCTCATTCAAAGTAGCTCATTCAAAACCATGAACCTGCGCAACAAAAGTTGAACCTGTGTCTCTGCATCTGCGGCCAATCCCACTGTAGGTGCAAAAGCGTCAGAAGTTAAAAGCTTCAGCAATAACACCAAGTCACATAAAGGCCCGAGCTCTATCTAAAACACCCCCCAAGGCCCCTGGGAACCCGTCCAAACATAATAATCAATCCTAAAACATAACAAGAAACTTCTCGAGGGCTCAAATAAAATAAAACAATATCACAACCTCAAATCACGTCTCAATTTAAGCCTAATGAACTAATGAGCTTTCATCTTTTAAAACACATGCCAAACCATATCAAATCAACTCTAAAGGACCTCAAAGTTTTCATGCAGGTCCCAAATGACACAACAGACCTATCCCAACTCCGAGAACCAAGATACGAACCTGATATCATCAAATTCAACTCTCGATTAAACCTATTAACCTTCCAAACATTCCATTTTCTAACTTTCGCCAAACGACACCAAATTAACCTATGGACATCCAACTCAACATCCGGACATAGAAATGAGTCTTAAATTACCATACAAAGCTATTGAAACCATTAAAACCCCATTCCGGAGTTATCTACGCAAAGGTCAAACTCTGGTAAACTCTTTCAGCTTAAGCTTCCAACCTTGGGACTAAGTATTCCAATTCACTGCAAAAGATCACCAAAGCCAAACCAACCACCTAGCATGTCACGAAACCTAAAAAACACAGACGAAAAGCACTAAATAGGGGAACCTATGCTAAAGTACTGAAAATGACAGGCCAGATCCTTATATTCTCCCCTTCTTAAACAAGTGTTCATCCTCGAACGAGTCTAGCATCATACCTGGAGTCTCAAAAAGGTGAAGATATCTGCTATGCCTCTTCTACTCCGTCTCTTAAGTATCCTCCTACACTAGATGACCACCCTAATACACCTTCACTGACGCTATATTCTTTGACCTCAACTTCCAAACCTGTAGATCCAAAATAGCCACCAGCTCCAAATCGTAAGTCAAATCCCTATCGAACTGCACCGTAGTAAAGTTCAAAATATGAGACGCATCACCATAATACTTCTGGAGCATCAAAACATGAAATATTGAGTGAACCCTTCATAGATTAGGTGTCAAGGCAAGTCTGTAGGCCACCTCTCCCACCCTCTCAAGAACCTCCAAAGGAACGATATACCTAGGGCCCAACTCGTCCTTATTCCCGGACTTCATCACACCGTTCATGGGTGAAACTCTAAGCATAACCTTCTCCCCCACCATATATGCAACATTATAAGCCTTCATGTCATCATATCTCTTCTGCCTGTATTTAGCTATACGAAGCCACTCCTAAATCAACTTCACCTTCTCCAAAGCATCATGGATCAGGTCAATTCCTTATAACCGAGCCTCCCCAGGCTCAAACCAACCAACCGGAGAACAACATTGCCTCCTTTATTAGGCCTCACAAGGAGCCATCTAGATAATCGACTTATAGTTATTGTTGTAGGTGAACTCTATTAACGGAAGAAACTGATCCCATGAACCTCCAAAGTTAATGACACAGGCATGTAACATGTCCTCTGAGATCTGAATAGTGTGCTCGGACTACCAATCTGTCTAGGGATGAAATGCTATGCTCAACTCTACCTATATGACCAACTCTCGCTGCTCTACTGTACTAAATTGTGATGTGAACTGAGTGCCTCAATCCGATATAATAGATACGGGTACACCATGAAGGCGAACAATCTCGCGAATATAAATCTAAGCGAACTACTCAGAAGAGTATATATCACGGCTCGAATGAAGTGTAAAGAATTGGTCAGTCTGTCCACAATGACCCATACTAGATCAGATCTACTCAAGGTCTGTGGAAGTCTAACTACAAAATCCATGGTGATACGCTTACACATCCACTCTGGAATGTCAAGCATGTGAAGCAAACCACTCAGTTTCTGATGCTCATACTCCCCTGCTGACAGTTCAACACCATGCAACAATATTATTCTCCATCCTACGCCACCAATAATAATGCCTCAAATCTGGTACATCATTGCGGCACCCAGATGAATGGAATACTGTGAACTGTGGGCCCCCACAAGTATCAAATCTCGTATCTCATCCACATTCGACACACAGAACCGACCCTGCATCATCTCCAATAGTAACTTCCTCGGCATCACTGTGTTTCACCTTGTCCTTCAGGACAAGCAAGTAAGCAAAAACCTGGCTGGGCTCTAAAATATCCAACCGATTGGCCAAAGGCTAAAAATCTAATGCTAACGCTCTCTCCCCTACTGAAATAAGCAAGACAACCCATGCTCTCAACCTTCCTACTTAAAGTATCGGCCCCGACATTGGCCTTCTCCGGATGTTAATGAATTGGTGATATCATAGTCCTTTAATAGTTCTAACCACCTCAATTTCCTTAAGTTTAGATCCTTTTGCTTGAACAAGTGATGTAGACTCCTATGATATGTGAACACCTTATAAGACATGCCATAGAGATAGTGCCTCAAAACCTTCAATGCGTGAACAATGGCTGCCAACTCCAAATCATGTATAGGGTAGTTCTTCTTATGGGGCTTCAACTAACGTGAAGCATATGCAATAACTCTACCATCCTACATCAATAAATATCCCATGCAAATGTGAAAAGCATCACAAAAAACTGTATAAGAACCCGATATTGAAGGCAAAACGAGAATTGGAGCTATGCTAAAGACAGTCTTGAGCTTCTGAAAGCTCTCCGCACACTCATCGGGTCACCTGAATTGGGCACCCTTCTGGGTCAATATAGTCAAAGGTGCAGCAATGGACAAGAAACCGTCCACAACACGATGGTAATACCCGACGAAAATAAGAAAACTGCCGATCTCAGTAGCGAAAGACGGTCTGGGCCAACTTTGAAGTGACTCCACCTTCTTCGGATGCGCCTTAATCCCCTCACCAAACAACATATGTCCAAACATTCCACTAAATCAAGCCAATAATCACACTTGGAGAATTAAGTCTAGAGTACGATCCTTAGATGCTGCTCATGATTCTCCTGGCTACGTGAATACACCAATATGTCATCAATGAGAACTATGATGAAGGAATCAAGATAGGGTTGAAATACACTGTTCATCAAGTGCATAAAGGTTGTTGGGGTATTGGTCAGCCCAAAATACATCACGAGAAACTCATAGTGGCCATAGCGGGTCCTGAATGATGTCTTCAAAATATCTGAAGGCCTAATCGTCAACCGATGATATCTCGATCTCAAATCAATTTTCCAGAACACCCTAGCACCCTCAAGGTGATCAAACAAATCATCGATATGCGGTAGTGGGTACTTGTTATTGACAATAACATTGTTCAGCTGCCTATAAATAATACACATCCTTCTAGAGCTATCCTTCTTCTTCATAAATAAAGCAGTGCACCCCAAGGGGACATGTTGGGCCTAATGAAACCCTTAGCAATAAACTCCTGAAGTTGTCCCTTCAACTCCTTCAACTCAATAGGTGCCATGCAGTACAGTGAAATAGAAATCACCCTCTGCTAGAATTTATCTCATCTTAAATAAGGGGTATAATCTCATCCCAATTAAGCAAAATAATTTCATTATATTAATACGGGGATTTACCCCTCAATAACTCCTACACCGACACGTGTAGTTTTAGGGTTAGGTTGTTTAAACATACCCTTCCTCGGTGACTAACGATACTCCCTAAAATTATAATTATTTTTGCATACAAAGAAAATAGAAATACAAATACATTAACCTCATAACCTTTCACACCATATATAGCGTCATTAGCACTTTCAACCATTCACAACATCATTATTTCATTGGCTCTCTTGGCCACATATCCGATTCTTCATTCATAGCATGTAAGTCGAATCTCATATTCCATATTTTCATTTCTATAACTTCAAGGATCATCATCATAAACTTTAACATATGGAATATTCTGGAAATCACAACTTTTAGTTCATTAGGAATATTCCTAATAAATTTCAGTTGATTCAAGGTTCATTTCAAAATCTTTCACACATCATTTCATATCATTGGCACCATTGGCCACAAGTATAACTTTCATTATTGGCACGGTGGCCTCACTTTATATCCCCAACTCACATCTTTCCCTTTCAATCATCTTTATAGACTATAAAAAATGAGAGCATTTGAAATTAAGGCCTTAAGTATAAATATGACAATTAGGGGTATTAGGCGCATTGAGTATTCTTTCCATGTTAAGCATAATGGACTTTCATTTAAAATATAAATTTAAGTTATAACGCTTTAACACGAAAACTCTACTTGAACACATTCCCTAGGGAGATCATGATGAGATAGGAGTAATTGGAACATGTTTTGTGTACATACATCTTTCGACACATTCATTACTCGCGATAATCGAATTTATTAGGAACACCTCGAAACATAGGAATTAGGAACCTGGGCTAACCATACTTGAAACTTACGGAAATATAATGGAATTCAATTCTAAGAGAGAAGTTTTAGCCAACATACATTTTTTCGAGCTTTCCTTAAGTTACTACAACGTCCCAACACCTGTAGAAATATAAATCTATAGAAAGATAGCTAAAATCGGATAATAATTAGAAGGATTCTCATGACATAAGTCTCTTGGGAATTTGTTCAAACACCTTTTATGCAAAATTGACTACAAATCTCTACAATGGTAATCCCCTCCCCCCTTAACCAATTTCAATAAGAAACTACCCAAAATAGTTCAACAACCCCACATACTACCACCTAATGTTACATGCATGGCCTATCTCCTATTACATAACCTAATTAAACCCATAACAATTTCATGAAGGTTTTGGGACAAGGTCTTACTCGGGTAGATGATAGTCTAGTGAGTGGCTTCCCTTGAATCTTCAAGATTGGGGCAAGGATTGATGATTAGAATGACTAGGTCTTCTTTCTCTCTCTCCAAGATACTATCACTTCTCTCTAAAACAATAGAGTTTTGCTTCAAAATGAGCCCCAAAGGCTACTAATCAAAATGGGGTTGGGTAAGAAAATTTTCAAAATAACCCATGATGTCAATTATGTGGTGCAATTCTGTTGTAGCAAAACAGATACGTGGCCAGCAGAATGGCAGCAAAATGGTATGCTAATTCGCGATGCCATTTTGGGGTAGTAGAACGGTTATGCGTCTAGCAGAATGGTTATGCGGCTAGAGTAATGGCCACAAAAGGGTTTTCAAATTCTTGGCTGGGTCTGCTCAACTCCGCCATGCAATTTCACGACAGCATAATGGCTATGCGGCCAATAGAATTGCCAGAAAATGGTTATCAAATTTGAATTGCTTCTGATTCATTCTGTGATGATTATGTAGTCAACGGAACAGATTCGCTATAGCATAATGGACCACATTATTTTCGTTTTTACAAATTCTTCTACCAACTCCATGATGCATTGTACAATAAAAAAATCCGATTTGTGGCACATTAGCTTACCTTGGCAGCATAAAAACATAAATTCTTGGTTGACTTTTACGGGGCCTTACATTTTTGTACCTTGGCATAGGCGGGGTTGATCCCGATTACACCAGCTACTTCTCAGGATAGGGGAGGAGCTCAAATTCCCACCTCCGACACTACAAAATAGCGGTCTCATGTTGATCTAGCTCTGAGTGTTATAACGATCAGTCAGTGGTTGTAGTTCAGCCCAAGGTCAGGCCAGTTGTGTCAGAGGAGGAGCAGAACAGGTTAGAGATGCTCTAGTATTATCATCCTCCTCATTGCAGCAATGGGCCTGCTAAGGATGCATAGGGTTTCTAAGACTAGTGTCACTGTATTCTATACACTATGGCATAGTGGAGTTGATCGGGGTCGACCTTATTACTTTCTTGCTAACGGGGCCGTCATATTGACGGTGGCAAACTTATGAGGAGAGTAGGCCATTTTGTACTGCACTACTCACTTGGGCTCAGTTCATTTATCTTGCTTTGAGGGAGTTCATTCTACAAACCCTCGGGTATGCATTGCGCAACAAGTCTGAGCAGTTTCACCAGGGGACTATGACTGTGACCGAGTATGCTATGAGGTTTACCAAGTTATCTCGTCATGCACATGCTTTGGTTTCCACTGTTAGAAAGAGAGTCTGCAAATTTATTGAGGGACTCAGTTATATCCTCATATTTGGGATGGAACGAGAGCTAGAGACTAGGACTATATACGACCAGATTTTGGAGATTGGTAGAAGGTTGAAGCGTATCAAAGGGTAGAAGAGCATAGATAGAGAGGCCAAGAAGCCTTGGAGTTTTGGAGGATTTAGCGGTTCCCATTGTTAAGCTACAAATTGTCATTGAAGAGGCTTTATCAATCGACCAGTTCAGTCTGCACTTCAGGTTAAATGTAGTGCTCCAGCTAGAAACGGAACTCAAGGTACTCATTTTGGACAGCCATCCTCTAGTGCACCTTCTGCACCGGGTTCCTACAACGGTTATTTTATTCATCCGAGGTAGACTCAATACCTGTAGCCATGCCTGCAAAGGAGTTGTTTCGAGTATTGTTATACAAGGCATATGGTGAGGGATTGTCTCAAACATCTAAGGGGTGTACCTCGTAGGGAATTCAGGCTATGGCTACTGCTCTAGTTGCTACTTCACCTGCACAACTGGGTAGAGGTAGAGATCATGCGGGTAGAGGACATCTTAGAGAGGGAGGTCAGGTCCATTTTTATGCTTTCCCAGATAGGATTGAGGGTGTTGCATTAGATGCTGTCAACCATTAGTTTTATTTGATCTGAGTTCCACTTATTTGTATGTGTCATCCTATTTGAGTACCCTTTTTATGTGTCTATGCCTGTTGGGGTTTCTATTGTGGTAGACCGTACATATTGCTCTTGTCTAATCACTATCGGGCTGTAAGACTAGGGTTGACCTTCTGTTACTCAATATGGTAGATATTGATGTGATTTTGGGTATGGATGGATTATCACCAAAATCACACTATTCTTTATTATCACGCTAATACCGTGACATTAGCTATACCACGGTTACCGAGGATGGAGTGGAGAGGCGCATTGGGTCATGTACCTAGTAGTGTAGTATCTTTTTCTATATGTATAACGGATGGTTGAAAAGGGGTTCTTCGACTACTTAGCCTTTGTGAGGGATGTTAGTGCTGATACTCCTACTGTTGAGTCAGTTCTGGTAGTGAGCGAGTTTCTAGATGTATTTCTAATAGACCTACTGGGTATGCCACCCGATAGGAATATTGATTTTCGTATTGACCTTGTGCTAGGCACTCAGCCCATCTCTATTCCACCTTATCGCACAGTGGAGTTGAAGGAGTAGAAGGAACATCTTCAAGAGAAACACTCGATCCGGATTTCATCAAACCGAGTGTCTGCCCCAGTTCTATTTGTGAAGAAGAAAGACGGCTCTATGAGGATATGTGTTGACTATAGGTGACTGAACAAGGTTATGGTTAAAAACAAGTATCTACTACCACGTGTTAATGATTTATTTGATCAACTTCATAATGCTAGGGTATTCTCAAAGCTTAATTTGAGATCGGGGTACAATCAGTTGAGGATCCGGGCGTCGAATATATTGAATACGGCTTTCAGGACCTGCTATGGTCACTACAAGTTCTTTGTGATGTCTTTCAGGCTGACCAATGCCCAATAACTTTTATTCACTTGATGAAAAGGGTGTTTCAGTCGTATCTCGGTTCCTTTATCACTATATTTATTGATGATATATTGTTGTATTCCTGCAACCCAGAGGAGCATGAGTAGTGCTTAAGGATCGTGCTCCAGACTTTGAGGGAGAAGAAGCTATATTCAAAATTATACAAGTGCGAGTTTTGGCTAGATTGGGTGGCGTTCTTGGATCACATGATGTCTAGTGAGGGGATTAAGGTGGATATGAAGAATATTAAGGCAGTTCAGAGTTGGCCCCAACTTTCTACTGCTCAGGAGTTTTCTAGGTTTTGCTAGGTATTATCGTTGTTTCATCGAAGAGTTTTAATCCATCGCAGCTCCTTTGACCAGATTGACTCAGAATGGGCCTCATTCAGGTGGTGAGACGAGAGTGAGGAGAGCTTTGAAAAGCTCAAGACTACTGTGACTACAACTCTGGTTCTGGTTTTACCTTCAACATCGAGTTCTTATGCAATATATTGTGAGTTGAAGCCTTACGAGAATAACTACTTGATGCACGATTTTGAGTTAGTATCCATTGTTCACACGCTTATGATTTGGAGGCACTATCTATACGGTGTGTCATTTGAGGTGTTCACGGATCACATGAGACTATAACACTTATTCAAACAAAAGTAATCTGAACCTAACGCAACAGAGGTGGTTATAGCTACTAAAGGACTTTGATATCACCATTCTTTATCATCGCTGAAAGGCAAATTTGGTGGCTGATGCTTTGAGTAGGAAGGCTGAGAGCATAGGGAGTCTTGCTTTTATTCCAGTTGGGGAGCGATCGTTAGATTTGGATGTTCATGCTTTGGCCAATAGATTTGTGAGGTTCGATATTTCAGATCCTAGACGGGTTCTTGCTTGTGTTGTGTCATGTTCGTCTTTGTTTGACTGTATCAAGGCATGTCAGTATGTTGATACCCGGTTGCTTGTCCTTAAGGATGTGGTGAAGCACGATGATGCTAAGGAGGTGACTATTAGTGATGATTTGGTATTGAGACTTCAAGGCCAAATTTGTATGCCCAATGTGGATGGGTTGCTTGAGCGGATTCTTGTAGAGTCCCATAGTTTGCGGTATTCCATTCATCTAGGTGCGATGAAGATTTACCATGATTTGAAGCAGCACTACTGGTGTAGAAGAATGAAGAAAGATATTGTGGAGTATGTGGCTTGCTATTTGAACTGTCAGCGGGTTAAGTACCAGCATCAGAGACTGGGTGGTTTACTTTATATGTTATTCCGGAGTGGAAGTGGGAGCGTATCACTATAGATTTTGTGGTTTGGCTTCCACGTACCTTATGGAAATTTGATGAAGATGAGTATGACATTTCATCCCTAGACGGATCGGTGGCTCATGGGACCAGTTCATACCGCTAGCAGAGTTTGCCTATAATAACAACTATCAATTGAGCATCTAGTTGGCTCCGTACGAGGCCTAATATGGGAGGCGATGCCATTTTCCCGTATGTTTGTGTGAGTCCGGGGAGGCTCGGTTGATGGGCACTGATTTGGTCCGCGATGCTTTGGAGAAGGTAAAGTTGGTTCAAAAGCGGCATCATACATCGCAGTCCAAGCAAAAGAGTATTGTTGATATGAGGGCTCGTGATGTAGCATTCATGGTGGGTGAGAAGTTTCTAATCAGATTTTTTCCCATAAAGGGTTTGATGAGGTTCGGTAAGAAGGGCAAGTTGAGCCTTCAGTATATTGGTCCTTTTGAGATACTTGAGATAGTGGGTGCGGTGGCCTAAAGACTTGCATTGCAACCAGTTTATCAGGAGTTCACCTGGTTTTCCGTGTTTCCATACTCCGGAAGTAGTATGGAGATCCGTCACATGTGTTCATTTTCAGCTTAGTCCAACTGGTCAAGCATTTGACCTATGTTGAGGAGCCGGTGGCTAGTTTTGACAAGCAGGTCCGAAGGTTGAGGCCGAAGAACATTGCATCGGTGAAGGTTCAATAGAGAGGTCAACCGGTGGGGGAGGCGACTTGGGAGACCGAGCATGATATTTGTTGTCGTTATCCTCATCTTTTTGGCATTTCAAGTATGTCTCTACACTTGTTGGAGGATGAATGTTTGTTTAAGAGGGGGAGAATGTAACGACTCAATCAACTGTTTCATGACTTGCAGGGATAGTAGGTTGGGTTTCGGGAAGGTTTTGGGTTGATTTGGAATGCTTGGTTCTTAGTTTGGAACCTTAGGTTAAGAATGTTGATCGAGGTTTGACTGTTGTGAAAATGACCTCGTAACAGTATTTTGATGGTTCCAATAGGTTCTTATGGTGATTTTGGACTTAGGCATATGCTCAGAATTGGATTTGGAGGTTCCTATGTTGAATTGGCTATTCATGCCGAAAGTTGGCAATTTGGAAGCTTAGAAATTTCATAGGTTTAACCATAGGTTGACTTAGTGGCTATCAGGTTCGGATTTTGGCATTTGAAACTTTTGTGCATTTGAAACTTGTGTGCAATATTTGGTGTCATTCAGAGTTGGTTTGATAGGAATCAGACGTTTGGTTGTGATTTTAGCGATTCTTGAGTTTCATCATGAATTCTTTGTGTTTTGGTGTCCGAATCGTACTTCTGGATGTTGTTTGGTATTTTGTGTTTGCGATAAGATCGCGAGCAAGATCGTATGATGTTTCTAGACTTGTGTGGATGTTTGGTGTGGAGCCCCGGTGGCTCGGGTGAGTTTCAAACGTGTTTCAGATTGGTTTGTACTTGATTCATAATTGCTTGTGTGCTGGTGCTGCAGTTATAGCAAATGCGAGCACCAATTTTCATTTTCATATACCCCATTTGCAAAGTAACAATCGCATTTGCGAAGGGGGCAGTGGATGGCATGCTTTGCATTTGCGAAGCAAGCCTCACAAATGTGAAGTGGGTTGGGCTGGGAGCAGGTCGCTTTTGCGAAGGTGTATTTCATTGCATATGCTAAGTGAGTGTCACTTTTGTAACATTCTCTGGAATTTTGTGGATTTTATATTATGTTTTGAAAAATAAAAATTTGAGATTTGAGGGTCGAATTGGACTCGTATGTGAAAACCAAACACATGTATGGACTTATGGTGTTATGGGTAGTCGAGATAATGTTAATTTGTATTCCGTTGTCAATGGCATTCCATTATGACTAGATTTATGACTAGATTTGGCATTCCATTGTTAATATGCATGCCGCGACATAAGAGTAGCTTATGGGGGATAGTTATGAGATATATCGGGGGTGATTCTTGTAATTGTTTATATGTTGTAACCGAGGGTTGATATTTTAATCAAATTCTTGTTTTTATTAAATGACTTTCCCTTGTGTTTTATGAGTCGTTGGTGGAATCTAATATGTTATCACATGCCCTGGTCCCATTGATATGTTGTTGGGAAAGACGTATTTTCTTACATTGACTTGTTGTTAAACATTCTTTGAGGTGGTTAGTATTTGTTTTTTTATATTTTCCATTGTCAATTTTATTTTGATATCTTGCACATGTTATTTTTACTAGTGAGTGTCTTTACTTTAACCAAGGTTAGTCTTGACACTTACTGGGTATAGATTGTGGTGTACTTATACTATGCTTCTGCATATTTTTGTTTAGATCCAGGTATATCGGATCATTCTGGACACTAGACATTCGAGCGAGAGCTGCAGAGACTTCAAGGTATACATATTGTTCCGCTTACATGCATCGAAGTCACCTCCTGTTGATTCCTTACTACTGCATATTGTATCCCAAACAATGTTGTATTTTTAGGCTTCTTGTACACTCTCTGCAGAGCTTATGACTCAGTATTAGCATGTTTTGGAATTTGACTATTGTATTTATGTTTTTGGTTATGTAATGGTGCCTTTTCAGCTTTTATTAATATTTGAGTTGCTATTTATCTGTTGATCTTGTTATGTGATAGGCTAACCTAGTCTTATCAACTAGGTGACATCACGACCCTTAATGTGGGATTTTTGGGTCGTGACAGAGCCAAACTAAAACATGAATCCTATATTGCAGTAAATATGACGACATTATTATTTGAGATAAAGGGTGAAAAGAGTAACTTTGGGTAGGGATCTCATAAAACAAAGTTATGAATTTATATAGGGAAAAATATATGAATACCATAAGGTATGTTACTTTTAAAATTTAATATTTGGGGGTAATGAATATGAAATGAATATGAGTTATGAATATTATAAATAATAGAAGTTAAGGTGGTATGTGTTATGAAGGTATTATTTTATATTTTAAAGCAAATAAAAGACAACAAAGATAAATGGAAATGGTATTCAAGTGTTAAAGCTACGTGGGCTATGTTCTAGTAAACTGCTACATTGGGTTCTTGATTACTCAATTGTGTTAAACAATGTAAATGAGAGAAATGAAGGAGAAAATAGAATTTAAAAAAAGAAAAATTACCATAAAGTTACACATTAAACATTTGGGAGTTATGGATATGAAATGGATGGGAGTGATTGATATTATTAAAAGTATAGGTTATGAAGATAAAAAAGTGTGAGTTATAAAAAAATATTAAAGTAAACTAAATTGAAAGAATGATGAAAAATTCAAAAAAGAAATTGGAGAAAAAAGATGAATATGCCATTTTTGCTTAAGAGAGGTGCCACCTCACTTTCTCGTTGCTCTCTTACATATAGATAGACAAATTAGCATAGAAACTATCATATAGGCTATGTTGAATACAACCACATGCTATTACATGGTAATAGTTTTTCAAAAAGAAAAAAGAAATGTGAAGTAACTCAAAGAAATAAGATAAATATCAATTGAATAAGATACCGTTGTACATAGATTAAAGAATTATATGAGAACTTACATTGTATTATAATGAGAGTTTTTCTGCAAAAGAAAAGAAAGAAGAATAGTCAACAGTAAAACTCTAACGATTAAATATAGAAGAGAAGAAAATTTGGGAATAATGGCTGACTTTATTCTTTATATTGATACGAAGATGTTGAATTGTTTGTGTGATGACCCGATAGGTTGTTTTGAGTACTAGCTTTATTTTCTATGTTTCGGGACCTCTCGTAGCTTTATATGATGATATATGACTTGCGTGCATGATCCGTATCGTGTGTTTAGAAAGCTTATATCAGAAATTTAAAGAAACAGTGATTTTTGGCTTTAAATACAACTAGAGATGACAACGGTCAACTTATTTGGTAATCGACATCGTATCGGTTTTTTAATGATTCTGATAGGTTAGTATGATATTTTTGGACTTGTACATATTTTGTTGGGTCCCGGGTGAACCCGAGGCTGTTTCGGCATATTATATGAACAATTAGAAAATTGAATTTCTAAGATGAATATCTTGAGTTTTGATGATCGATTATTGCTATTCGGTGTTATTTTAATAATTTGAGGTAGCGCGCAAGTTTATGGGATGTTATTTCACTTTTATGAAAGTTTTGATTGGAGCCCGAGGGGCTCGGGTGAGTTTTAGATATGTTTTGGAAGGTTTGGACAGCTGATGCAAACATCTGCTGGAATTGATCTGCAAGTCTTACATTTGCGAGGCCTCGATCACAATTGTGAGCCTCGCATTTGCGACACTGGAGGACTGGGTGCTGCTTCGTTTTTGTGAAGCCTTGTCCGCATTTGCAAGCTGGAGGGTCTTCACAAAAGCAAAAGGCATGTCGCATTTGCAACAACATTGTGGCTGGGACACTGATCGCTTTTGCGATATCTGCATCTGTTCAATAAAAGAATGTAGAAGAAGAATGTCTTCCCTAATTCATTGGTAAGTAGCTTTAACTTGTTTTCAATCAATTTAAATTGCTATCTCACGAATTTTATCATCAAATTTATTAATTTCAAGTTAGAAATTGGAGGTTTTGGGTAGAATTTAGGAATTTTATAAAATTGAGATTTAGACCTCGAATTGAGGTTGGATTTGACATAAATCACATAGCAGGGCTCGGGGTGGATGGGTAATCGGGGTTTTGGTCCAAATCTCAAATTTTGACCACATGGGCCCAGGTTAACGTTTTATTGACATTTTTAATTTAGTTAAATATTTAACCTTTTTCATTTGTGGGTAGTTTCTACATCTTGTTTTGATGTGTTTGAGCAATATTTGACTATATTTGATTGTTCTGGAGGCTTGGTCCAAAGGGAAAGCCATGTTAGATTGTTGTCTTGTTTTCGGAAAGAGGCAAGTGTCGTGTTAACCTTGACCTGAGAGAATTAGGTCCTGATTGGTCTATTTGCTACTTGATATATGTGCGTGAACAAGGTATATGCAAGGTGACGAGCGTATATGCGTTTTTATGGGTTTAAGCCTGCGAGGTGGATCAATTAATTGCATGTTTTCAATTATATTATGCCTTCTTTTATTCCATGTTATTACTTGTTTCATGCTTTAATTGATGCATGCCTTTACTTGTCAAACGTGCCTTTACTTGTTACACGCCTCTATTTGCTATATGTTCCAAGTATCCATGCCTTTATTTATTGTCCGCTCTTACTCGTTCTATGATCTACATGTTACTAGATAGATGCTATTATTTGTCTCATGCCTTTACTTGTGCATTTGCCTTTACTTGATTTCTATTTCACTTTAAATTGTTATATTGGATTTGTCTTACAGAATTTATACATTTTGGTTCCTTTTTTGAGATACGCCATAGTTGTTCAGAATATATAGATATATATATATATAATATATATGTTGATCGGGTTGCATGCCCTAATGGTGTTATATATATGTGGATTGGGTTGCACGCTGCAATGGTATTATACATATATATGGATCGGGTTGCATGTTGCAATGGTATTATATATATGCAGATCGATTTTCATGCCACAATGCTATTATATAGATATATGGATCGGGGTTGCACATTGCAATGGTATTAGTATTATATAAGTCGATAGGGTTGCATGCCGCAATGGGGAAGTTGTATTATGGTTATTCTTTGTTGTTGGTTTCCCGTATTGTATTGTGAAACTGTGTAGTGATGATATTATGGGACCCTCCGTTATGTATTTCTTATTTCGGTTATCATACTAATTAGTTGTTCCCGATTTCATTGTTGTTGTTCTACTCATTTCCGTACAGGTTCATAGTGATAGTCTTGTCATAGCCTCGTAACTACTTCGTCGAGGTTAAGGTCTGCACTTACAGAGTACATGGGATTGGTTGTACTTGTACTAAATTTCTACACTTCTTATGCAGATCCCGGAGTTAGCCCCTATGGTGAGTAGTGGAGATTGCTCGGACCCATTTTATCAGGAGACTACAGGTAGAATTGCACAGCATTCACAGACTTGATGTACTTGTGACAACTATTTTTGGGATTAGACTAGACAGTGTTGCTTTCAGATTATTATATTACAAAGTGTTTTAGTCTTAATTTCTCAATGTTTTGCTTTTGTACTGTTAAATTGATTAACCTTTTAGCTAATGTTGGCTTGCCTAGCAAGAGGATGTTAGGTGCCATCACGGCCACATGGTTGGGTTCCTGGGTCGTTAAAAGTTGGTATCAGAGCACTAGATTGCCTAAATATCACTAGCCATGAGCAAGCTTAGTAGAGACTTGAGGATCATTCTGGAGACGTATGTACTTATCTTCTAGATGCTATAACGCTTTAGGAAATTTCACTTTATTTCTTTAACTATTAGCGACTATGTTCTATCGCTGAGTTTGAATCATTATTCACTTATTATCTCATTTAGGGTGAGGACATGTATGATATCCACAACTGCTAATGAGTCGGAGCCCCAGGTTGCAACCACTACTAGGGGTAGAGGCTGGGGCTGGGGCTGGGGTAGAATCTGAGGAAGAGGTAGAGCTCAGCCTAGAGCACGTGCAACGACACATGTTGTTGAGCTCAGATAGAGCAGGATGTTTTGATTCCTCTTCCGACCAAACTAGTAGGACCACCTCAGGTCCTAGAGGAGTTAATCGCTACCCCAGTGCCATAGTACCCCTTTGTCAGCATGGTTGGTTTTACGAAGAGTGTGGAACATGACGATTTGTTTTCTATGGCAAAATGGTTTCTCAGTCCAGGAGGAACCCAGACTCCCGCTGCACAAACTCTAGAGTAGATGGCTTATGGGTATCAGACCCCAATAATACTACCAGTTTGGACAGTTCTGCTTGTTGTTGCTACACAACCCAGAGAGAGACCCACAATGTCAGCTGAGGGGTTGCAGAGGTTAGACAAGTTCAACAAGTTGTTTTCCCTAACTCTAGTGGTTCACCTTCTGAGGACTCCTAGGATGTCTTAGACCATTGTCATGAGTTATTGCGCAACATGGGTATAGTGGAGTCTAATAGAGTTGATTTCATAGTGATTCAGATACATGGTTCTGCCAAGAGGTGGTGGCTCAAGTGTATGTTCAGGCGGGAAAGTAGGTTCACCTCCTCTTACTTGGGCTCATCTCTCATATTTGTTTTTGGAGAACATCCTTTTCACTCAGAGAGAGGAGTTCTGTATTCAGTTTGAGCACCTTCAGCAAGGTAGCATGACCGTTACACACTATTGGACCAAATTTGTAGGTTTGTCATGCCATGTAGCTATCCTGATTCCTACTGAGAGGTAGAGGGTTTGGAGGTTCATAGATGGCCTTATATATGGCATTAGGCTATAGATGGCAAGAGAGACCGAGGATGATATTCCTTTTACCTGGGTAGTGGAGATCGCCAGGAGGATCGAGCGCATCAGGGGCCAAGCTATGGAGACGACCTCTGATAATAGGCCCCATCATTTTGGAGGATACAGTGGTGTTTCGCCCAAAGGCAGGAGTTTTTGTGTGGAGGCCATCCTATTAGGTCAGTTCAGTTATCTCTACAGGTCACACATAGTACTTCAGACAGTCATGGTACGTATGGACCTCGTTCCGAGCATCTAGCATTTACTGCACCTTTACCTCCCATTAGTGTACAGCCAATTCAAAGCTATCATAGTGGTTATTAGATTCATTGGGGTTAATCTCTCATTCTACAGCCACGCCAATCAAGAAAGTGCTTTGAGTGTGGAGATGTGGGTCTTATCAAGAGGTATTATCCCAAAATTCATAGCAGTATACAACAATAGGGTACTTGTGCCATGATTCCAGCACTGGTTTCTCCACCACTTGCACAACCATCTCGAGGCGGGGGTAAGGTAGCCAGAGGTAGAGGTCATACAGTTAGATATGGAGGCTTGTCAGTGAGATGTCTTTCGAGAGTAAGAGGTCAGGTTGGTGGAGCTCAACCTCATTTTTATACATTTCTAGCTAGACTTGAGGCAAAGTCATCCGGATATAGTTATTATGGGTATATCTCAGCCTATCATATTGATGCTTCCTTGTTTTTTGATCCGAGTTCTACATATTCTTATGTATCTTAATATTTTGCTTCGCATTTGAGTATGCATCCTGATTCTCTTTATGTTCCTGTTTCTATTTCTATGATGGTTGGGGATTCCATAATAGGTGATCGGGTGTACAGGTCTTGCATTGTTACTATTAATGGTTTCGATATTGTAGTTGATCTTATGTTGTTCGATATGGTGGATTTTGAGATTATTATTTGTATGGAATTGTTGTCCCTATATCACGCTATCTTGGATTGCCATGCAAAGACTATGACTATATCCATGTTGGGGTTTCCTAGATTGGAGTGGAGAGGGACTATTGGTCATTCCACTAGTAGGGTGGTTTCATATTTGAAGGCTCGACAAAAGGCCGAGAAGGAGTGTTTGGCGTATTTGGCTTATATCCGTGGTTGTAGTGGGGAGGTTCCTTCTATGGATTCGGTACGGGTCCTGAGTGAGTTTCCTAAGATGTTTCCTACATATTTGGCGAGTATGCAACCTGACAGAGATATCGACTTGTTCATTTATTTGGTTTCGGGCACTCAACCCATTTCTATTCCACCGTATCGTATGGCTCCAACTGAGTTGAAAGATTTAGTGGATAAGTTGCAAGATTTGCTTTACAAGGGGTTCATCAGATCGTGTGATTCACTTAGGGGTGCGCCAATGTTGTTTGTTAAGAAAAAGTACGGATTTATGAGGATGTGCATAGATTA